>MCJB01025977.1:0-57645 GCA_002018475.1 Nicotiana obtusifolia
AACAAGATTAACCTAAAATCACATCTAGTTGCCTCAATTATTAATAGAAAAAAAAATCATAAAATATTTCCAAAAACGCCGCCTAAATACTTAAGAACCTTAAGGAGTAGTATTACAGAGAGTTGGCTCTTTTTTTCTTTTTTTTTTTTGATAAGTATGGAGAGACTTGGCTCTTCTAACATAAGAAAAAGATATAACTTCATCTACTCTATGAGAGTAATTACCTGCAGCGTTAGTGCTAGACTCGGGATTGTTGGAGCTATAGCGCCATCTTCCATCACTTTGGCCGAAAGCCTGTCAAGAATTTCAAATGTCATGCCAAACACCTAATAAAGACAACAAAAAGTAAAAACTCCAGTTATAGTACAAATGCTAAATGCCAAACATAAAATGGGACCTTTATGGCACGGAAAACTGAATCAGCACTTTCAAGATGCACCTCCACGATAGAACTTAGACCCTACAGAGTGAATTATGGCATGTAAGAAAAATAGAAATCACTTCTGAATAAATACAATGTCCTTATGAAGCACACAGAATAAATAAGCAGATCATGATATCTACAGATGTTATCAATTTTTAACAAAAGGAAGAGCTATATTTAGATGCTTCTGTTTTCCTATTTCCATTTTCATTTTTCTTTCTGTGAGGTGTTTGAGGGGGCAGGAGAGGATATCAGTTCCAATAGATAGGGTAGAAAAGAAAACAAGAGGCATTTCCCCATTCATTACCTTGATAAGAACTAAACTTCCAACTGAGTAGTAGTAGTCAAGAAGTGAGCTGGCATTGTTCACAGCATCCTTAAGTCTTGGGGCTATGCCCTTGAGAGAGACAAAGTAAGAGAAGCAAGAGAAAAGTGAATATAATGCACTTAAACTGGTTTTCTATCAGTATATCGGAAAAGTTCAAGTTTAAACATACTGCTAATGCCTTCTCGTTAAGCTCGCATTTCAGTATCCCATTAACTCTTAATGCATGGAACAAATCTTTCAATGCTGAAGAAGAAGATGAAAGAGTGTCCACCACTGATGCACATGAAGCAGCCTTTATGTCAGGCTGTTTTTCAATTCCAAGAACCTCGAATGTCCTTAAGGCTTCGTATGTTTCTTCTAGACTGGAGAGATTACAGAAGCAATATTTAGACATGCACCATTCAAGTTTCAAGAGCACACAGTCATGCTAGCAAAAGAAGTTGCATAATGTAACAAGGAAACTGAGGGATTTCCCCCTGAGTGCCATGAATGCTCTTCTTTACAATAGGTGAATATCAACTAAATGTTAACACAAATATTAGAATGCACAAAAAATATGTTCATCCGAAGCTCCTATAGATTCCGATAACAACCTTTCCTGAAGTGGCCAAATATAGTTTTCCGTTTTTCTCCTTATTTCTTGTTATGGAGCACTTTGCACAAAGACTTTCCAAAAGAATACCCAGAGCTAATTTCCAGCTCCCAAGAAACAAGTGAAGAAGAATCAAGTCAATATGGGTTTCAATGGTATTACTGCCAAAAGGATAACAAAAACAATAACTACGTCTCAGTCCCAAACAAGCTAGAGACGGCTATATGAATCCTCACTGACCACGTTACTCCATTAAAACTCATTTCATGCCACTATTATGCAAATACAAATAAAAGGTATTTGAAGTTCTGTATATAATACTGCCAAAAGGGTAGAGTGTTCTAAATCCATCTAATACAGTAGCATCCACCGGGTCCATATAGAAATGAGACCTGACCCAAACATTACAACTATACATCCAATTGTGTATTTACCAAAGATGTGTACATAGAATTCTGCATGCAATCAGTGGATGAAAGAATAGTTAGTATTCATATAGCCAACCTGAACTGATTGGGATTGAGGTGTAGTTTTTTTTGTTGCACTTACTAAATAGTAAATGTGGTGTTATAATGTGCAAAATATTTTCAGAGACAGATTGGGACGCAAACACAGCCTTCCCTCAGCCCTGATAAAGGAGAAGGGTTGAGGGCCAATATAAATATAATTTAAATTAGAGTTCAACTTAAATACACCATAAGTATAAGAAATTTTTACACAATCAGGAAACCTGTCTTATTTTCAAGATTATAAATCTCACATTCTAAGAAAACTTACCTATAGATATTATTTGGGTGGGTGTAAAAAATCATTTACACTGACAGTATATATAACTTAAAAGCATCAAATTATAGGATTCACATAGCTGACCTCAACTTGTTTAGGATTAAGGAATAGTTGATTGATTGAGAGAAGGGTTTTAGTGAGGGTTTAATTACACAAACCTAGAAAAAGATCCATGAGTTCGATTAGACAACTCCAATGCAGCAGATCGGTGAGAATCGGAGATAGGTTTGAACATAGCAGCTTCACAGATCAATGCGGACAATGCCAGTATTACCATAAATCCTAATACTTTTGCCATTCCTGTAGAGAAACAATCAAATACAGAAAAGGAAATGAAGATAAAATTCTTAGCAAATAACAACATAGGGCGTATAGAAATGGAAGTGAAAGGAGAGAGATCTTCGAGAGTTACTCGTAATGCTGTGGGAGGGAGGTGAGTTTGCGCCACAGTTAGACCAAAGTGGAGTGTGAATCATATGCAGAAATATTTGGTGCCATATTCCAAATATGCCCACTGTGTTTTTGTTATTGCCCAACTACTCCTCGGGTGGCTCATTAATAGACTTGCTTAATATATGAGTGTTATTTGTAGGTCATGCCCTATAATTTATAATTTAAGAAAATAATATTTTAAAATATTTTATGTGTAAAAAATATTTTTCTTGTGTAACAGTAATCTCATAGGTATAAAATAAGAGATAAGGTCATAAAACTAAAAATAAATTTGTAGGAAGCCACAAAACCAATTGACTCACATATTTTATCCTACTATTTTTAGTTAGGATTTATTTTAAGTTATATACTCTAATTGTATAAATATTTATAATATTAGTGTAGTTAAATTGTAAATAATATGTTAGTTACAATATTTATCAGCTTACCGACTACTTATTATCGTAAAAATTATTTGTAATTATCTTTAAAATTATGACTTGATAGTATAAATATATACTCGGTGTATATAACTTATATGCCACGTAACTTCGGTCGCCCAACAATCCTCAAAGCAAGTGGAGCAATTAAAACTAAAAAAATGTTTATAAATCATATTATATAATTATTTAAAAAGTCAATCTCTTTTATCTTTGCGGGCGACCTATCACCTACATATTCTTGCTTTTAAGTGGAACTAATACCCCTTGTAATATACAGAACCGGATGAATGATATGTGGTATAAATCGCATGGCCCACATGGGAAATTCTTGTAAATTTTATTTCTTTTTTCTTTTTGTCCCTTTTTTAACCAATAAACGAACATTTTTCCCCTCCCTTTTATTTATCATTACACCATCATGTATCTTGATTTGGGTGGCAATAGCTTCACTGAAGATATCCCATCGGTAATCGAGAGCTTGACGGAGTTGGAGAGCTTGAATTTTTGTTCGAATTTATTTAATGAAAAGTCTCCCTGCAGCTTTTTTTCATACATAATATTGACCGTAAGAGAATCAAAGTTTTAACTTCATCAAAGATTAGGCTTACGGTTTTGATTTAGAGGACGCTTATCTGATCTCTAGCTTTTTTTCTGGAATTATTTTGGAGATTTCAAATTGTGATAGTATTTTTAAAATTTCAAATAGTCATGTGTCCTTTTATTTCACAAGTGTCATATTTATTGTCGAGTGGCCTAAGAAATCTATTAGTTGGCTTCTTGCACGAAGCCTTAAAGTCAAGTGTTGAAGTACTTTGACAAGTGGCTATGCAAATTTGTTATTAATCTGTATTATTATAATATAATATTACGAAACAGTAAATTTCTGTAACATAAAACAGAAACAAGAAAAATAGAAATAAGGCTGAAACTGGAGATTATTAGAAATCAGAATCAGAAAAAATTATTTTCGGAATGAAATCGAGCCCACTGAATGCACAGTGTGTCCTTAAGGAAATCATTCCTCTCAAATACCTGATGTATTGAAATATTATCCTCCCCGGATAGAACGATTTAACTCATCGGAGTATTGGTACCAGAAACGCCGGTGAACAGCGAACCACTTAATGACTGTAAATTATACTGGAATTTATTTGTGCAGAAGAAGGAGAAGAAGCTGAGAAAATTTCGTAAGAAAAAATTCTAGGATCAAGGTATATTTATATCCATTTTCTGGCATTGTTTCTAAAAAGTTTGCAACCTTTCAGAACCAGTCATGGCTGTGGGAACGTTCAAAATATTCCGGGAAAAGAATTTAAAATAATTTGAAAAGAAATGGATTGGATCGCATCGCGCACGGCCGTGGGTTATTTCGGGTTGACTTTACGATAACTAATTAAATTAATTAATTAAATAATTGGAAGAAACTTTGTCCAAAAAGATTAATCAATCAATCTTTGACCGAATTCGAATCCGAAGCCGAAGCCGAAGCTGAAGCCGAGCGAGCGACCACGATGACAACGGCGCGAGGCTTACCTTCTTTCTAACCCATTTAACACAAAGGGAAGTCCTTTCTCAATATAAGTACATTCTCTTTTCTTTCAACCACTAATTAGGAACAATTGCTCTTTCCAAAACATAAGGGAGCTCACTTTCCCTTCACATTTCTTCCCTCCATTTCTTATTAACCAACCTTCAATCCCAACAAATCCCCCACATGGATGGGAAATGGCTACAAGACAAAGGAATGCACGGACGAGTGTGTGATTTACTTGCAAGGATTAGTTGCATCTGGATAAGTAGGTTTTCCTTTGAACTTTCCGTAGTGAACTTATATTGGATATACTCGGTCAATCGGTAGATTTGATATCTTTGAACCGTCGAGCTTATTATATACCTAGACAACATAAGTCACACAATCAACCCTTAAACTATCTTTAGTTCTCAAGGTTGTGTTCGTTTCAGCCATGAACACCGCCTGGTTTCATGAGTGCTTAGGGAATGAGCATTTACTTTTATTCTCCTTGAAGTGGCTTACACTTCACACCCACATAGGTGATTTCTAAATGTGTAGTCCTATAGACACACTATCTGGTCATTTCCTGCCAGACTTAGCAAGCCATTCAAAAGCTTTAAGCTTTATTGACTCATCAAAAAGCATTAATGCTTTACCCTGATTCCTAAACATTGTCTTCATCACAAGAATGAGTTGAGTTACTTGACAATGTTGAACCGTCATTCATAACTTTGTCTGATCTCTTTGAACCTAGCTCTTGGGATCTCTAGTATGCTAAATAGAGTTACCTCCATAATGACTTGTTCTAGGCCTTAACCTCATTCCCTTCGATGATCTTTCAACTGCCTCTCTATATAGGCCTTTTGTAAGTGGATCAGACACGTTATCTCTTGACTTCACGTAGTCAATCGTGATAACACCACTAGAGAGTAGTTGTCTAACGGTATTGTGTCTCCGTCGTATGTGACGAGATTTTTTGTTATACATAACGCTCCCTGCCCTACCTATTGCCGCTTGACTATCACAATGTATACATATAGGTGCCAAGGTTTTGGAAGAATGGATTTCATGATTTAAGCTTTAAGTTGGAAGAGTTGACCAGGTTTGACTTTTGTGAATTTGATCCCAGAACGAAGTTTTGAAGGCTCTGTTAAGTCCGGATGGTGATTTTGGACTTGGGCATCTGCCTTTATTTGCATTTGGATATTTCTAGAATGATTCGGCGCTAATTGGCGAAAGTTAGAAATTTGAATGTTCGAAAAGTTTGACCGGGAGTTGACTTTGATGAAATCGGGTTCGGATTGTGGTTCCGGGAATTGGAATAGCTTCTTTATGTCATTTGGGACTTGTGTGCAAATTTAGAATTCACTCCGAGTTGATTTGATATGTTTCGGCGCGAGTTTTGGAAGTTGAAAGTTCAAAGTTCATTTAAGTTTGATTTGAGGTGCGATTCATTACCTCGATGTTGTTATGTGTGATTCGAGGCCTTGGAGTTGCGTTCTCGCGGAAGCGTGGAGTTGGTCGAAGAAGCGACCTGGGGAAAGGCTGGCTGAGGAGGCTTCGCAGAAGCGGTTCGTCGTGCGCAGAAGCGCCATCACATGAGCAAACCTGAGCATCGCATAAGCGGCAACTGCTGGCCAAGGCTATCTCGCAGATGCGACCTACTGTCCGCAAATGCAAAAACACTGGGCATAATGCTTTAAGTTCGAGGGTTGTCATTTTTATCACATATTGTGCTATAGACTTCGGAATGGGGCGATTTTGGAGGAAAATTTCATCACAAGGATTGGGGTAAGTGTTCTACACTTGGTTTTGATTATATTTCGTGATTCTATATTCGTTTTTGGTAATTGGATTATGAATTTTAAAGAGAAACTGGGGATTTTAGCCTAAAGTTTCATAGAGTGAGTTTTTGAGTTTTGAACATCGATTCGAAATCGGATTTGGGTAAAACTAGTATGGTTGGGCTCGTAATTGAATGTGTTCCCGGATTGTATAAGTTTCGTCGAGTTTTGAGGTGCGGGCTCGGGTTGGACTTTTGGGTTAATTTTGGGCTCTTGATTAAAAATTCGACCTTTATCAATTGGATTTGTTTCCTTTGGCATTATTTGATGTATTTGAGTTGCTTTTGGCTAGTTTCGAGCAGTTCGGAGGTCGGTACGCACGGAATGACATTTATGGAGCATCGCTTAGCTTACTCGGTATTGAATTTGGCTTGTTAGAGGTAAGTAACACTTCTAAATTTGGTGCTGAGGGTATAAAACCCCGAATTACGTGTTATGTGATTGATATTGAGGTGAGCGCATGCTAGGTGACGGGCGTGTGG
The DNA here is from genome assembly GCA_002018475.1 of Nicotiana obtusifolia. Taxonomy (NCBI): domain Eukaryota; kingdom Viridiplantae; phylum Streptophyta; class Magnoliopsida; order Solanales; family Solanaceae; genus Nicotiana; species Nicotiana obtusifolia. The sequence goes on from MCJB01025977.1 coordinate 6,845, forward strand.
GCGTGCATCGCGTGAATTGTGATTTAGTTGATTCCATGTCTTATCTGAACATTTTTACTGTACTTTATGTGTTAGAGCACTTGAGGTGTAATTTATGCTATAAATCATGTTTAGACTATATGCTGGTATGATTGGGATCTATAATGGTTGTTCCTTGCTGGTACGATTGGGACCCACATGAGTTGTCCGTGCAGCACGTGAGTTGTCCGCGCAGATTATAGCACTTGGGATGAATGAGCCCATCCGGAGTTTGCACACCCCCAGTGAGCGCAGTTACTAGCAGATATTATGTTTGGGCTGGATCTGCCCTGTACAGTACTGAGTGACTGAGTGTGTCGAGTGATTGAGTGTGATGACTGAAAAGTGTGAGACAGTGAGGTTGAGTACTCTGAGAGTGTGAGTACATGATTTCATCACTGAACTACATTATATTTGGCATGCGTACTTGAGATACATGCATAGAGATGCATTCCCTTCTGCTACCCGATTTTTGGTTACATTCACTTGTATATTGACATGTAGGCATATAGATGTAATTTTCTCATGCTATTTGAAAATGAGACATCTTATTTATTGTTGAAAAGTTTTTTTTGGATAAAGATCATAGTTTTCAAACTTATTCACATATTTTTTGAGGTTTTCGGTGAAAGATCCGGGATCTACTGTTGTACATGAAAAGTATGCCTATTTTCCGTAACTATGAACCAGCTGAGTTATTTCTTGTACCATCTTTATTATATTGTTATGACTGTTGCTGGTTATTGTAGTTGGACTCTGACCCTTGTCCCAGCTCGTCACTACTTTCAACCTAAGGTTAAGTTTGTTACTTTGAGTACATGGGGTCAGTTGTACTCATATTACACTTCTGCACCTTGCGTGCAGATGTTGGATGTTGATGTAGCTGCGTATGGCGGAGCTGGATCTGAAGATATACCTGCATTCCAGTCATAGATGCCTCTTGATCTTGGTAGCTTTAGTATTTCAAATCTGTTCATGTACATTTCAAACATATGGTGTATTGTATTCTAAACCAGCTTTGTAAACTCTATACCTTAGAAGCTCATGATTTGTACTACCATCCCTTGAAAAAATCTTGCACAAAAGCAGTTGTATTATCATTTATTTTCTTAATAAATCTCATTAAATTGGATAGTTGTTACTTGGCTTACCTGACGAGTTGGGTTATGTGCCATCACGACTAGTTGGATTTTGGGTTGTGACAATTTCGAATTGTTTGGCACCGACTTGAGGCTTTTACAGTGATTTGTGGACCGGAATGTGGACTTGGGAATGAGGTAAGTCTCTTGCTTAACCTTGTAAGAGGAAATTAACCCCATAGGTGCTTAAATTTTTATTTGCTACAAATTGTGGGTGCTAAAATTCATGTTATGTCAGGGTAGACGTAGATCTTTATTATGCTATTAGTTGCTCTATTTGAACTCAACTTGCTAGTTTAATTGTTTGTATTAACAAGTAAAACTTGATTAAAGATTATGTTAAATCGAGCTTCGTTACTTAAAGATTTGGCGGAATGTTGAATTATTGATAGAGATTTATATTCTTGTATGGGCTTATCTTGGAGTTATAAATACACAATTCGTAATCCGAAAAGTTTCTCTATTCCTGTGGATCGGGCCGAATGCCTCAGCAATATTTATACATATTATGGCATGCATCCATGGATCAGGCCGACCTCGGTAGTGCATGTACACGATTATTATAGATCGGGCCATACAACCTCGGTATAACTCGTGTGTATTGTCACTTGGAGTTCGATTATACTTGATATGTCGTTCACGACTTGAAAATTTATAAATACATGTTGGACCCTTGTTGAGATTAGCATGTGGTATTTGGGGACTTTCAATTGTTACTTTGTTAAAGGATCATTTAATTATTGCCTCTTATTCCATTATTGAAGTTGCATTTCATCCTATTAAATATTCTTGTATATTATGTATATTGCCCACTAGTAAGTGTCAATGTCGACCCCTCGTTACTATTTCATTGAGGTTGGACTAGATGACTAGGTACACGTTGTTTACGTACTCACGCTACACTTCTGCACATATTGTGCAGGTTCTGAGGCAGGTGCATCTAGAATTCGTTCGGGCGCGCATCCGCATTACCTGGAGGCTTGGTATTGAGCTGTTTCTCATGCTCCGTTCTGTAGCACCCGGAGCCTTCTCTTGTTATGTTTTATCATTCCTATCTATTCTGTTTCAGACAGTAGTTCTTAGAGAGTTTTGTATATTCTACTATATGCTCGTACACTTCTAACATCGAATTTTGGGAACTCTAGTAGACAGACATGGGTTTTGATTATTTAATTCACTATTTTATTTTCACGTTTAGTTGCTTTACGTTACTACACTCACTATTTATTTCCTCATTAAATAAAAACCAAAGACTTTAAAATTATTATAATGAGCAATTAAAGAAATAGTACACCGTTGGTTTGCCTAGCAGTAACATCGAGCGTTATCACGGCTTATAATGACAATTGAGTCGTGACACTTCTTATTTTGTTTAGAGAAAATGGCCTTCTGAAGCCAATGGGGCTTCTTTCTATAAAATTGGCAGAACTAGCTAAGGTGGACTTAAGAGGCTGCTTGGGCTTCTTTTATTTGATAGGCATATTTTTTAAAAATTGGGCTAAAGGCCCGTTTTAAATTCTTAAAGGCCTAATTAAAAATTACAAACAAGTTCTGTTATTTTAAAAAAAAATCCAGATAATAAAAAATTGGTTATATGGACCTAATATAAATTTTGTATTTATATTCTTTTATAAGAACAATAATTATTTTATTATCCCAATTGCTTGAAATGTTAATTTTTTTAACATTAAATTTATTTGTTAATTTCTTTAACATGCTTTAAAATGTTAATTAATTTAACATGAAACTTGCTTGTTAATTTGTTTAACATGCTTGAAATTTTAATTTGTTTAACATTAAATTTATTTTTTAATTTGTTTAATATGCTTTAAAATATTAATTAGTTTAATATTAAACATGCTTGAAATGTTAATTTGTTTAACATGCTTGAAATGTTAATTTGTTTAACATTGAATTTATTTCTTAATTTGTTTAACATGCTTTAAAATGTTAATTTATTTAACACTATATTTATTTGTTAATTTATTTAACATGCTTGAAATATTAATTTTTTAACATTACTTTGGTTAATTGGTTTAACATATGCTTTATGTTAATTATTTAGCATGAAATTAATATTAATTAGTTTAATATTAATATTACTTGTTAATTTGTTTAACATGTATGATATGTCAATTAGTTTAACATTAAAGTAAAGTGAATTTGTATAGCATGTAATAAATGTTAATTAGTTTGACATTAATTTTATTTGCATACTAATATAAGTTATTTGTTAACTTATGATCCATCTGGGATTGTAGAATCATGATAGATAATTATGTTATCTTAAACATGATTAAGACGCTTAGCTAGATAATTAAATAGGTTAATTTTTATAGTATTTTAATTTTTGGACGATGTTAGGAACATATTGAACTTTCAACTCCATGATTAATATATGTGTTTATTAACTTAATCAATTGATGCTTAGCGTCATAATATGTACGTACGTTGAACATCGTGCCTTGCACTATTTTTTAAATTTTTACATGATTCACATAATATTTTTTATTTTGTTAAAGAATGACTACTGCTTCAAAAAACATTGTTCCTGAGCTCAACAAAGGGTTGAAACTCAATGGTGACAACTATGAAACCTGGAGCTTGAAAGTCCAGTATGTGCTAGAGGAGCAAGAGGCTATGGAGGCCATTAACAATGTTATGAATGAGCCTGAGGAAGGCAACACTGCTCAGCATAGGCATGAGCCTGAAGCCTAAGGCAATGAGAAGAAAAAGAACTCCGTTGCTCGCATTACATTGTTGAGAACCTTGGATGATGACATCCTAAGGGAGTTTAAGGATCACCAAAGAGCTAAGGATCTTTGGAATGCTTTGAGGAAAAGGTTTGGTACCTGTTCCACTGCGAGGATACGATCCTTAACGATCAAATTTGATTCGTGTAAGAAATGCCCACAACATTCAATGAAAACACATCCGAGGCAAATGACAAATATGATTGGGGAGTTGAAAGATGCTGGTCATGTGTTGACTGATGAACAAAAAATCCAAGCTGTCATACACTCTTTACCTAGCTCTTGGAATTATATGAAAATTCATTTGACCCATAATGAGTGAATTACAACTCTGGAAGATGTCCGGAGGCATCTTGAGTTAGAGCAGGAACAACTTGAGGATACAAAGCCAATAACTGAGTTGAACATGGCAACAACCTCCAAAACCAAGAGTGATTCAAAGAAAAACGGAGTCTTCCCTTTTCGATGTACATCCTTTGTAAGGTAAGTTGGATAATTCGATACTTAAATATGTTACGAGTCAGAATAAGGTAAGTATGATTCCCGGATCTCATTGACCCTCCAGATTTCTTTCAGTATATCTCATATACATGTCAATTTAGTTTCAATTAAGTTATTCATATGTTATTTGCCTTACATACTTAGTACATTTCTTTGTACTAATGTCCCATTGTCAGAGCATTGCATTTATGCCGCAGGTTCTGTATCCAGTTTGGCGGGCTCTTATCATAGACAAAGTTGATATCCAGCTGTGGATTGGCAAATCTCCATTTCATCCGGAGTACAGCCGAGTCTAGAGGTTATCAAACTGTCCTATGCATATTTATACTTATGGGTAGGTCAGTGTCCTGTCCTGACCATATTTTGATGTCAGATACCCGTAGAGGCTTTGTAGACACAGGTTCAGTATGTACAACATGTCAGATGCCATCACAGCCCGTGTGTATCCATTTGAATACGATGGCTCGCCTATACAACATTTGCCCACCTATAGTCTAATGTATGTTATGGTGTGCATTAGACCTGATATCTGTCAAGCAGTTGGCTTGGTAAGTAAATACCAAACCGACTTAGGTTAGCACATTGGCAAGCAGTAAAGAGGATCATGAGATATCTGAAGGGAACTACTGAAAATACCCTTTGTTACCAAGGCGGCAAGGATCTGCGATTAGTTGGATACAGTGATGCTGATCATGGAGGAGATCTAGACGAGAGCAAGTCTACCTCAGGATATATTTCTTACTTAGTGATGGCGCTATATCTTGGAGTAGTAAGAAACAATCATGTGTTCACTATCTACGATGAAAGCCGACTACGTGGCTCTCGCATCATTAGCACAAGAAATTGTTGGTTGAAAAAGATCTTGGAACACTTGTTGGATATCGCAGAAAATGTTGAACCAGTGTTAGTCTATTGTGATAGTGAAGTGCAATATCCTCTACCAAGGACCCTAAGTTTCACTATAAACCAAATACATGGACATCAAGTATAACTATGCAAGAGATATGGTTAGACGCAAGGTAGTGAATGTGAAGGATGTGTCTACAAAAGATATGTTAGCAGACTCATTGACCAAGCCTAGCGAATGTGAAGTATGTGTCTACAAAAGATATTTTAGCAGAGCCATTGACCACGCCTTTGTCTAGAGATGCATTTGTGAGACACACTAGGTCTCAAGGTTTGGGTAGGCTTTGAGATACTTTATTTTCCCGTGTTCACAAAATTGATGTTCTTTGATTATCAATAAAGTTGATTTACATACGTACATATTTATATTGCTGAATGTTATGTGCATTCTTTGTTCATTTATTTTTTTTATAAGTATGTTGGGTAGATAAGAGGTTGGCCTTCTCACACAAGCAACCGCCTCCTTATGTTAGTGATGTGAGGAGATGAGACATGATTTTAAGAAAATTTATCATAAGGATAATTTGAGAGTTATTCGCTTAAAATCAGAATGTCGCTTAAATAATGACATAAGGTCATTAGCGTGAAAAACATTCACCTAGTTTACTTGTTAGCCAGATGTGAGTTAAATATGATTTTGTAGATTAGTGAACTCAAATTTAGATACTTATGGTGTCGAAATATCATCTGTACAACATTCTTTATGAGATAAAGACATACGCTCCTTGGGAGAAAAGAGAAAATGATGTAGCACGTGTTTCATACCACGTGTGCTAAAGTTTACCAATTGGGTTAACATAAGTCCATTCTTAACTTATTAACTTATTGTTGTGTGAGACCCAGAGCTTTTATGATAGCTCAAGATTTTGTACCCTCAGAGACTCCAATCAGATAGTTGAGACTTAGTGTGACATTAGCTATCTTAGTGTGTTTCCAAAAGACTATGTTCATAGATTCGATCTAGCGGAGCATATCTAAAAAAACAGGCATACTAATGTTAAGGGGGATAGTGAGAAGAGGAAGATCATTAATAGAATCTCATTTATTTGTGTTCTCTGGTGTACCGGTTATAATTTCTGACTTATGATTGTGAATACAAGAAATAATGATATACGAGATTTGAGATTATATCAAATGTGATTCATATGATCTAGGGTACTACATACTTTATGATCTGCTTGCAGGTTCACACTCGACAAGAGGCTATATACTCCTAACAGATATATAGCACTTAGCTCTCATAGTATGCTGGTCGCACAGTCTACTTCTCTGTATGAGTGATTGAGGAGATGAGAGGAGAATATGTTTCTCTGACTAGATGAGCACTCTCATTATGTGTGAGTGGGAGATATAGGAAATTTAGGATCCACCCATAACGTGTACTTTAAGGCCCAATAGGGTTATTAGTTAACCCTAAATAAGTACACTTACAATGTACAATAAAAGACACTCTCTGCACTATTTTTCAACGCCTAGTCTTCTCCTAAAGTCAAGCTAGGGTTTAGACTGTGGAATAAGGGGTTGCTCTAACATACCGTGACAACCACCACCGACCAGTGATTCCAACTATTTCGTTTCAGATTACAATTTACGTGCTATCTAATGTGTTTAGATTTATCGTGTTCCTTCAATTTTGATGGCTAAGAGCGGTGCTGGCAAGTAAAACAATAGATTCATAACTATGGCTTCATCCAAAAATGTGAAGAAAGTTGAACAAGCAGTTTACTCTCGTAGTGCAGAAGCAATTGAAGGCAACGATGATATTCTACCCAAGATTATACTCTTACCATATTGAGGTGTTCTCTTCAGAGACAAACTCCTGGAGGCTATCTCGATCTCGAGCTCAGTTTCCCAAATCTCTTTCGATTATGGTATGGGAGTTTTCTTCAACAGAGCAATCTTTTGGACATCAGCAGTGTTAGATAGCTTTGCCTATTTTGATATTAATATGGATGTTTTACACTTTGATCCAATGCCAAAACTGGGTGCAGAATACTACTATGGAGTTGTGAATGAGCATTTGTATTTGGTGGCTCTTGTGATTGGCCTCCAGTTGACATCTCTGAATTAGAAAGCGACTACTCCTCTTGGAGCCTAAAGTATCGCATTGATCTACTTCAAGTTGCAGGTGCATTTCATTGTACTACAAGTTGTGAAATCAGTGTGCTTTGTGTAATGCCAAGAGGAGAGATTCAGGAACCGTCTTTGGTCTTGTACAGGCTGAACCAACTTATATTTATCAGCTTAAAAGATAATACTTGCAGCAAGATATGCACGGTTCCATTTTATGATACTGCCAAGCCGATGCCATACAATTCTGAAATGAAAGTTCATCATCTGATTCAGACTCCATTCTGGCTAGGAACCAAGCTGGAGTAGCCTAGACCAGTTGTTTTATAAAGATTTGTGTTTTACACTTGCTCCTTTTTTTTGGTTCATTATCAGTCAGATATTAGCACCTTCAGGCTTTAAAATCTTTGCTATTTATCCATTCTTTTTTGCTTTTTCCGGCAATGATTACTTCGAGTCAAATTAGTTGCCAGTATTGCTGTCATCTGTTTATCTTCTCGAGGTATCAATATATCGAGTAGAGTAGCTTTAATTCAGTTACCTCAAAGGCTCAAACTGAGTGAAGAAAATGTGGTGTCATCCACATGTATATCTTATATTTCCGTTTTGAAGTGAGGCCTGTCAAATGAAATACCGTTTCTCTGTTCTCATGAATATAAAAGCACTTCCTCCAGAATGTAGAACTGTATCTTCCAATTTGCTCCAGAAGAAGAGTTCAATCAATTTCCAACTCCAATTATAAAGAAAAACGTTAAAGGAGAACCTTTGCCGCCTTCTAATTCGGAGGACTTGTGTATTTTATAAATCTGGACTGTATCAAGCATTAAAGGAAACGATCATCTACTGGTGGACGAAACAAGGGTGCCCACGATTTGACAAAATTCAATTTGGTTATACGACTCGATATGAGGAACAACACTCTATTCAACCCTTGTAACCATGCACCCGCATAAGTAATCATTTTTGGCATTTCTTCGAATCTTTGGACAGAACTTAAAAGAGAATTGATAAATAGGAGAACGTGAAGTTTTAATTTCCAAACCAGGGTATCAAACTGAATGTACTGCCAGCATATGAACAACATTTTCTTCCAAATAATCAAATGTGCCAAGAGAAGCATTATCTCTTAAGTCTTACCCCTCACAAGCCACATATCAAAACAAGCTTGCATCTGATATTCAAATACCAGAAGCGCGCTAGCGCGCGCACACACAGGGAGAGAGAGAGACCAAAACATCAAAGTTTATAATTTCAAGAGATACAATCATATAGTAGCCAATGTCGAAAGCCACCAAGAGTGAGATTTCAAAGGGCATAACAAAAATTATTCTTGAGAAGAAAGTTCGTTGAAAAGAAATTGACAGGCTGACGGCACCTAGGAAGAATTTAATTGCCCTCCCACGATTATTACAGAGCTATAAAAGCTTCATGGTACAAACTTTGTTCGTGGTCTCCCCCACTCATCATCGTGCAAATGCTGTAAACCATTATCATGGTGTTAGTACTCATCAAAAAGTAGAATTTGAGGCTTAAATATAATGGAACAAAACAATAACAACTAATCTCTTCTCTCACTACCCCAAGAAGGTATTAACAATAGTAGTGATAATATCTCCAGTACAGGAAATGCAGCAAAAACAATCTTTAAGCTATATTCACGAAACACCACTTGAATTTAAATGTGCAACTTGATAAATCCGTAAAGCTGACTGAGATCTCAAATATAGGAGATGTAGGACTCGAATTCGTAGCACGTATAATGGCTCTTCAATTATATGATACAGCTGATACTACTAAAAACTGTAAAGAGTGGACAAGGTTCCTAATAGGAGGCAATTTGTGACAAATTAAAAATATTGCGAATTAAATTCCAATACTGAGAACAGATATAGGCACAAAAATATAAAGATCACCAATAGATGAAAGCTAAACTCCCAAAACAAATTCTGGTTACGCCCAAAAAAAATCAAGCACACAAGTGAGGAAAAACAAAGTGGCTACTCCATCCATACAACTTCAGAAATCCTATTTTGACCAGGCATGTAAATCAACTACGTCCTCAATCCCAAATGAATTGGGTCAGTCATGTGAGCCCTCTGTATACATTTTCATTATATTCAGAGCCATTCCAGTCTAATGGTATCCTTTGTTTGTAGAAAACTTTTTGAAATTTGCAAACAAAGTTTTTTCTGAAAATTTAGATTGATCAAGTTTCAAGAATGTTATCAAAATACTCAAAATCTGTTTTTTTTTTTGGTTCTTCTAAAAGAGGTGGTTTACGGGTGTTATTCAAAGAAAAATTCTTCCACCCACAAACCATTCATAAATCTTCAAAATTTACAATTAGCCAAACGTGTTTACTTTTACTTACAAACTTTTTCTCTGAGACATTCTTTATTACAAAAAATCCAAAAGTTGTTCCAAGTCTCCTAAATAATTCGTCTTCTAAGGTAAATTCAGGATTCCATAAAAACTAGAAGTTCTCCAAATTCCATACCTATCTCTACACAGACACACAAATCTTGAACCACAATAAGAACTCTTTACAAACACCTAACCTAAAGTACCGACATATGGAACAACGGGATATTTGATTAATAGAATTGGGATATGGATGGAATATAAATGGATGTAGCAACTTTGGAGTTCCCTCTGAAATGAGGAATGTTTGCTGTCCTGAAATATTTGTCTTTTCCAAGCGACAAGAAATATATAGACAACTAAGATATCACCCACATGGATCATTTGCTTCCATTATGTTTTTTTTTTTGGTTCTAAGCCCACTTTGATTCCACGGGATTGTAAGTCTTTTGAGACAGTTTCCTCCATCTAATTTAAAATTTACCTCGTCCTCTTTATCACTTTCAACCATCATGTCGCAAAATCTATAAAGGAAAGACATCATATTTTAGGCTGCAGGTGCAAACCTTACGAGATTGAGATAACTTTTGGTGCCAAAGAGGATCTTAAGAAGAAGACTGGTAGAAGTAGTAGTATTTTCATTTTGAGGTCCCGAAAAGTGTATGAACTATCCATAAAAAGGTATTTTCTTTTTATACCAAAATACATAAAACATTAATTCTTTTGTTTCGTCACTGTATTTTGGTATTAAAAAACTCTCCATTATCTAAAGTTTTGTGTATAATCTCAAATTTTTCTGTCGTATTGTAAATCAAAATAGCATAGCTTTTAGTGGAGATATTTTCACGATATATGGCTATAGAAATTTTTTCTACAACTGAGAGATCCACGAGAGCTAGCGTCGTACGGTTCGAAACTCAGTGCCCCTCTACTCCACTTAAATACAAGACTTTTGTTTGCTGCAAGGTCCGAACTCATCACATGCGTCAAACCAACACATCACGTGTTGCGCTCTTACCAGTTACCACAAGAACAACAGCACTGGGGACATGCAGCCAAAGACATTTTATTAAAATAGAACATCAATTCAATGATAATCCTATTGTTTACAGTCATATTAAATAAAACAAGGATTACTTCATTTTGTTGGCTCACTTGCGAAATTATCAATTCACCAAATTTAGAAACCAACCATAAAAAGAAATTTAGCTCGCAAGATTTGGTTCAGAATAATTATTTGTTGTTTGGTAGCAAATACTCAATTATCAACTTCAGATGACAAAAGTCTCTTCTCATACCAAATTCATCAATACAAAATACAACGAAATCAACGAGATATATAAGAGCATCAAAGAAAATTTCAATTTAAAAAACCAATATTTGTTAGGAATCACAATGCAGTAAACTTTCAAAACGTAATTTGAGCCCTAACTAGAACATATTAAACTTCAAGAGTTAGTAACTCCTAGCCTTTTGCGCCAATACCAATGTCTTCTACCATTGTGTTAAGAATGAAAGTGGCTACGAGGCCACGATGGAGGAAACGTTTCGGAAATTAACAAAGTATGTGTGGGGCTCGGGGTAGGAGCTTGTAACACAATTGTCTCTTATTGTCTATTCTATCCTACCCAATTCATGCCTCACATGCTCCTAGCCCGGGTTCCGCACATAATTTGTTAACTTTCCAAATGTATACTTCACCTTGGCCTCATGGCTATTTTTCATACACAACACAATGCGTAAGCAACACATTGAACCATAGGTGGTAGTGGTGGTTATGTACATCAATTTACCAGAAAGATTAGTGAGGTGGATAGGTCAAGAAAGAGAAGGAAATTTGGGTAGTCATAGATATTGTTGGAAAATATGAATGAAGAACACATAAGTTGAAGGCTTGAAACACGTTTAGTAGCAATTTCCTAAAAACAATATTTTCTCTCACTTCCCGAGATTGCTATCTAATTTTATGCAAATAGCTTTAGCAGATATGATAAGCCTTTTGAATCTCTACACTAAGAAAATGGTGGAGAAATTCTTCTTAGACAAGCAAGAATTTATCTTATTTTCAGGTGTAGAATTTTGGAGAAAAGAGTGTTCTTGAAGTAGAAAAGAGAAAATAATTGATAACAGATGCAAGAATTTCATTATTATTGTTGCAAAGTAAACAACCATTTACGGGGAATAGAAAACCAACTTAAAATAAAAAGGGCACCCTTTTATCTCTAGACACAACTTCTCATTCCAAAAATATTTTATTTTATTATTTATATTAAAACAAAATTCTCACAATTCCGCACTTATCAAAATATAAATGAAGATTTAAAACCCAAATTATATTTATGCATAGAGTAACGTATCTTTCAATTAGAACATTATCTTAGTATAATGTCACAAGATGAAATCGAAATCCATGTCGTATAATAGCTTTGAACATAGTATTCCTTGTGATAACATCTATCACATTTTTCTTGCTTTCCACACAAACACTTGCTTAGCACTTTTATGGTCATGTCCTATCCAAAGCTCATGAACATAAAATGAAAGTAACTCCATCTTTCAATTGAACCGGCACTATTTCAATGTTCATATAGGTGAAGGCTTTCCAGTATCTTTGTCACAATTGAGACACTTGTTCCTTGAACTGAATCTCGTTAAGAGCATTAGAACTCAAATCTTATTTTTGAGAACCAGTATTAGTATGTTTCTTCTTAAGTACTTAAAAGTTCACTTATCAACTACTTGTTATTACCCTTTCAACCCAAAACTACCTATTCACAAGTGTTGGATAGGGCTGCCATTATTGGGGGACTTAATAAAGGAGTTTTAGCTAAATCAAACTTGAAGTAATTTCATTAAAATTCTTGCAAGAGATTTAGTAAATGAATAGGCTAAATTACTCTTTTACTTCACAAGTATGAGAGAGATAATTCCATTTTTAATTAAATTTATCTAATCATGTCGAAGACTTATGTCTCTTGACTTCCCATTATATATGTTGCTATATGCTCATGTTAGAATGGCTTCACTGTCACAGTGAATTGAAATTGAGCTATCACTTTTTGAAAGTCAATGGAATTTCTAAACGAAAGTTCCTAAATCACTCAACTTCTTTGCCTGCTTCTACTAGCGCAACAAATTCCAATTCCATTGTTATGTGTTATGCAAGCTTATTTCTTGGATTTCCAAGAAGAGTGCACCAACCTCCCAAGGTAAACACCAAACATGTGGTGTATATGTTGTCTCACAAACTTGATATCCAACTTGTGTTGATATATCTGATGCGTAACACAGCAGGGGAGTGGTACCCTTTGCTTGCGGAGTTGCACTTAGCCGTTGGAGTTAGTTTTAGAGAAGGAGAATTCTAGTTTTGTCATTAGCACTTAAGTCCTAGTAATTTTATTTTACAAGTTTTTAGTATTACAATTAAGTCCCTGGATATTTAGCTGTCGAGCAGATTCCATTCTCTGCCAATACGGTTATTGGCAGGACAGCTGGGCAGAGGAGCTCGTACTATTCCTTGCTCAGCACTCTTATCCTTTTTTCTGATTTCATCACCTACATCTATTGTAATACTTCCCAGGGTTTGTCATCAATGAAAATCTACTAGTTTAATTTAGCTTAGCTAGTTTTTCTCTTCTCTTCCAAATATTACACTGTTCCATTGCTGCTGCATCATTTGGTATCAGAGCATTGCTTTTCGGACTGTGAGTAATGGCTTCCGATATTAAGAACTTGGCTGAAGCTGTCGAAAGGCTTTTGATGGAAATAGCAAACATCACGATGCGGCAAAACCAGATGGAAGAGAATCGTGATAAGGCCCTTAACGAGCTGAGGGAAACATTACAAGCTTCACAAAAGCAGCAGGATAGGGGCAAGAGCTCAGCTGAGCTAGACCTGGGTGGTGAGCTATATTCATCAACAGTTGGACCTTTAGGGGGAAATGGAGCACAGGCTATGGAAAGCTCCTCTAATCCACCTTCTACACAACCATTGAACCACCCAGGAGTTACTGGGCCTGGGATGATGCAGTCCCCATCAGTAGGTATTGGAGCCAATCTCGAAGGCACTCCAACTCAACAAAATCATTTCATACCAGCACTAGGAGGGTATAATGGAACTACTAACACAAGAGGTTCTCATGGTGTTACACACTCAAGCACTCTATCCAGATTAGGGAAATTAGAATTTCCTCATTTTGATGGTAAGGATCTCAGATCATGGTTTATAAGAATGAGCAATTTTTTCCCTAGAAGAACTTCCTCAAGATTAATATTGTTTCCATTCATTTAGAGGGGGTTGTTATAGAATGGCACCAAGCTTATATGAAAAGTAGAATGCACTTACCTTACCCTAGCTGGGATGAATATTTGTATGCCTTAATCGACATATTTGGTGCCGAGTATGATGAACCCATGGCTGAGCTTAAACAGCTATTTCAAACTAGAGCTGTGAAAGATTATCAAGACCAGTTTGATAGGTCCATGAATAGGTTAGCCTTGCCAATAGAATATGCCATTAGCTGCTTCATAAGCTGGTCTTAGGCCTGAGTACAGAAATAATGTCAAAGCCCACAGACCAAATTCCTTACCTCAAGCTTATTACCTAGCCAGGTTATCCAACTCCTAGTGGAATAAGTGTAGAGGAAAGAAGTTGAGACCAACTGAGCTTAATGAGAAAAGACTAAAGGGTCGTTGTTACTTTTATGATGAAAAGTTCTTTCCCGGGCATAAATGTAAGACCAATAAACAGCTATTTTTGTTGGAACTGAAAAAAGGAATAGAACTTGAGAGTGATAACCAGTAGTTGTATGTAACGAAGGTTGAAGAGGTTCAGGAAGAAGAAGTCTGTGAAACCAGTAAAGAAGCTGAAGCAAGAGGAGAAGTTGATCCTGTAACCATCTTATTGAATGCACTCAATGGGGTAACTGGTTTCCACACCTTGAGGGTCACAGGCTACACTGAGAAGGGATCGGTCAGTGTGTTGATTGACACAGGAAGTACTCACAATTTCCTAGACAGTGAAGTAGCTAAGAGATTTGGATGCTAAGTCCAAAAAATCAATCCTCAACCCGTTAGTGTTGCAGATGGTGGTATTGTGTATGCCACTGAGCTATGTAAGGGGTTGAAATGGCTGCTACAAGGAACCACATTCCAAACTGATTTCTTGCTGCTGGCCTTGGGAACCTGTGACATGGTGTTAGAGGTGCAATGGCTTCAAACTCTTGGAGATATCAAAGATGAATTTCACCCAACTCACCATGGAGTTCCAGATCCATAGAAAGAAGCACCTGCTACAATGTGATGCTACTAGGCTCAAGACAGTAAATGCTAGAGCCCTAGGGAAGATGGTTGAAGGTGAAGCTCAAATGTTCATGGTGAGAGTCCTACCTACAGAGAACTCTAAGGAAGCAAAGATCTCTCAATCTGCAGGAATCAGGAACCTCAAATAGGAGTACCAGGTTTTGTTTTCAGAACCTTCTGGGCTTCCACCTTCTAGAGAACTATTCGACCACAGAATACCTTTAGAAGCTGGTAGCAATCCTATTAACTTCAGACCTTACTATGTGATTGAGAAGCTAGTCCAAGAAATACTGGACCAAGGCATTGTTCAGCCTAGTTCCAGTCTATATGCTTCTCCTGTGGTTCTAGTTAGCAAAAAGGATGGATCATGGAGGCTTTGTGTAGATTACAGAGCTTTAAACAAAGCTACTATCAAAGATAAGTTCCCAATTCCAATCATTCAAGAGCTGTTGGATGAACTTGGTGGCTCTAAGGTGTTTGCAAAAATCGACCTCAGGTCAGGATACCATCTAATAAGAATTGACGTGCTGATATAGCCAAGACAACATTTAGGACGCACTCAGGCCACTATGAGTACTTGGTGATGCCATTTGGGCTCACCAACGCCCCTTCATGCTTTCAAGGCCTTATGAACCACATCTTCAAAGAATACTTGAGAAAGTTCATCTTAGTATTCTTTGGTGACATTCTAATGTTCAGCAAAAGCATGGAGGAGCACCTGGTACACCTTAAGTTAACCTTTGAGCTACCGGTGAAGCACAAACTCTATGCAAGGGAAACCAAGTGTTCATTTGGAAGCAACATGATTGAATACCTTGGCCACTTCATCTCTGCTGATTACTGATCCCAGAAAAATTGTTGTGCAAGACTGGCCAGTTCCAACTACTATTAAGCAGCTAAGAGGGTTCTTGGGACTAGCCGGATATTACACAAGGTTTATACAAAGGTATGAGGTGATTAGCAAAACCTCTTACTGATCTCTTGAAGGGCAATTTTCATTAGAGTGATAAGGCCACAACAGCCTTTGAAGCTCTAAAGACAGCCTTGGTCACTGCTTCTGTATTGGCTTTTCCTGATAGCTCTCAACAGTTCATAGTTGAGACTGATGCTTGTGACATTGGGATAGGAGCAGTCTTGATGCAGAAAGGACACCCTATAGCCTACATAAGTAAGGGATTCTCTCCTAGGCATCAGACCTTATCAGTATATGATAAGGAACTTTTGGCATTGGTATTGGCTATCACTAAATGGTCACAGTATCTTAGAGGAAGGCACTTCATAGTAAGGACTAATCAAAAGGCTCTTAAGTTTCTTTTGGAGCAAAAACTACACACAGGTACTCAAATGAAGTGGATAGCTACTGTCATGCAATTTGACTTTACTATTGAATACAAGAAAGGAAGGGAGAACAAGGCTGCAGACTCATTATCTAGACTGCCTGAAGCTGAGCTAGCTGCACTACATATCAACAATGCTAGGGCAGTCTTGTTCCAAAGAATCATTGATAGCTGGCAGAATGAGTGAATGACTCTGAGTTGCAAGAACTGATCAAGAAGATACAGAGCAAGGAAGAAGGGAACAATGGTTATTCTTATGATAACCAACAATTAAGGAAGAATGGGAGGCTAACAGTGGGAGATGATGCACAGCTGAGGAAGGATCTGATTCACCAGTGGGATGACTTCCCCATAGGAGGTCACTCAGGAATCAACAATACTTACAGAAAACTGGCATCTCTATTCTATTGGAAGTCATTAAAGGAGGATGTTACTTCACATGTTAAAGAATGTATTGTCTGCCAAAAGAGCAAATTTGATACCTCTCCTTACCTAGGTCTGCTCCAACCCCTGGTGGTTCCCAGCACTGCTTGGTCAAGTATTAGTATGGATTTTGTGGAAGGACTGCCTAAGTCTAAAGGCAAGTCAGTAATCTGGGTAGTCGTGGATAGGTTAACCAAATATGCCCATTTTGTGGGAGACTCTCACCCATATCAGCTGCAGACATAGCTCAACTATTCTTGGATAATGTCTACAAACTACATGGTATGCCTGAGAATATAGTCAGTAATAGGGATCCAATGTTTGTCAGCAAAGTTTGGCAAGAACTTTTTTCTACTCGTGGAGTTACTTTGAGCATCTCTACTGCTTATCATCCCCAATCCGATGGGCAGACTGAGGTTCTCAACAGGTGCTTGGAGACCTAACTAAGATGCTATTGTTGTGATGCTCCACAAAATTGGTACTTGTATTTGCCCCTAGCTGAGTGGTGGTACAATACCTCACACCATTTTGCTACCCAAACCACCCTTTATGAAGCTCTCTATGGACAACCTCCTCTTATACATTTGTGTTATCTTCCTGGAGATGTTGTTGATGATCAAGTAGACAGGAGTCTATTGCAAGAGAATTCAAGACACAACTCCTCAAGCATCACCTTAATCGAGCTCAACAAAGGATGATTTCTCAGGCTAATCATCACAGGTCAGATAGGCAATTCCAAGTTGGTGATTGGGTCTACTTAAAGATCCAACCTTACAGACAGTTCACCTTGTCTACCACTAACTTTTCAAAGCTAGCAGCCAAGTACTATGAACCTTATCAAATCATCCAGAAAATTGGAGCAGTTGCCTACAAATTGAGCCTCCCTTCCAAAATCACCATACACCCCACCTTCCATGTTTCCCTCCTTAAACCATGCTACAAGGTTCCTGATAATATAACTCATCCGCTAGTCATGGACATTACCAGCCCCTATTGCCCTGCTCCTAAGTCCATACTCGACATAAGAATGATTAAAAAGTGGAACAAAGCTATAGCTCAAGTTCTTGTGCAATGGGAGCAGATGCCTGAAGATCAAACTACCTGGGAGGATTATCATGTCTTGAAGACGAGGTTTCCAGCTTTTCTTCCGAGGACAAGGAAGATTTCAAGAGGGGGAAATGGTGCGTATCACAGCAAAGGAGTGGTACCCTTTGCTTGCAGAGTTGCACTTAGCCGTTGGAATTAGTTTTAACGAAGGAGAATTCTAGTTTTGTCATTAGCACTTAAGTCCTAGTGATTTTATTTTACAAATTTTTAGTATTACAATTAAGTCCCTGCAGATTTAGTTGTCGAGCAGATTCCATCCATTGCCAATACAGCTATTGGTAGGACAGTTGGGCAGAGGAGCTCGTACTATTCCTTGCTCAGCACTCTTATCCTTTTCTCTGATGTCATCACCTATATCTATTGTAATAGTTGCTAGGGTTTGTCATCAATGAAAATCTACTAGTTTAATTATAGTTTTTCTCCTCTCTTCCAAATATTACACTGTTCATTTGCTGCTGCATCAATATCCTTTCAAATAGCAGGACGCTTTTAGTGTTTGAAGACTCAAATCTTTAGTTATTGTAAGAAACTCGAAAAATTGCCTTGCAAGGAGTAGAACCCGAATTGCTAGTAAATCTGCTTAATTTATTATCGCAAATGCTATGTATGCTCAATAATTAGGGTTAAAAAGCAGATCCACTGCACACGCACAACAATAAATGCACAGAAATGAATAGTAGCAAAGTTGACTAGGAGAAGAGATAAAATGTAAAATCGGAGGGACTTACGAACTCTTTGACGATTCCTTTGTAAATCAAGACAGGGACGGCGATGCCGAAGATACCTACAATCGCCAGGTTACGTCGAGACCAGCGGAAGTTGTGCTCCAGGTTCTCCCTCGCGGCTCCCCATTCCTCGATCCACTTGTTCTTGTTGTACTCCATTCCCCCTCCCATTTTTCTCTCCTCTTCTGCCTGTGAGATTAGAGAATTTGGATACTCCGTGGCTGCGGGGCAGAGGTAATTCAACTTCTATTTCTCTTTGGAGAAATGACAACAATGTCCTCCCCCGGTTCTCGTCGGAATGGCGTCATTGCGAATTTGGGGTGAACCGGAACACTTGGGCAAAATGCAGAGAATAGCCGCTTTCAGGAACCTTTTTAAAATATAGCCGAAATTTATACAGCATTTAGAATTTAGTTGACTCAGAATCAAATCTCCTATGTAAGCTTTGAAATAAATATCAAATATAGGCTCTAGCATTCAAAGTTTCAGGCCCGAAGGTCCGAAGGAGAAGGGGGAGGAGTAAGACTAAACTATAGATAAGTTATAGATAACTGGCTAAAGTTTAAATAGTGCTTTTAAAATCAGCTATATAGTACCTTGTCTTTCGTTCTTTTGCTCGTAGTTTAGGGATTTTTGCAAATACCCACCTGCAGCAAATTATTTATCCACCTCTATTCATAAAGTTTTTTCTTTATTCATTCTTTTAATGTCCAATTCTTCCAATCAAATAAAGTCAAACAAAGCTACTAAAATCAAACCAACCCAATTCACACTAAATCAAGTCAAGTCAAACCAATCAGGTAAAGCCAAGTCAATTTAATCCAATTCAATCCAAACCAAATTAATCCAAGCTAAATCAAGCTATGTTAAGCCAAATGGTTAAGAAAAGTGGGATGGGTAGGTATGTTGGGTAATTAGTTTTAATTGGGTTGGTATATATTATAACTAGCTTTCAAATGAGTAAAGAAGGGTAACTAGTTTAAGCTCAATTGGTGTTTTGCATAAATAGCTCCATATTTTACATAATTAAGAATGTCAATTAAATAGTAATGTCCCTAATAACAATGAGGTTCAACTTCGTCTGAGAGCCCGTTTGGATTAGTTTATCAACAAAAATAGCTTTTAAACCAAAAAGCAACAAAGTTGGAGCTGTCCAGTTGATTGCTTTTAGTTTTTAACGTATTTTAAGCACTTTTTAACTTTGCCAAACACTGATAAAAGCTAAAAAGAGCTTAAAAACTTACTTGACCAACTTAAAACCTAATTCAAATATCCTCTAATACGATCCTCTATAAATAATTTTCTTTTTAAATTTGATTCAAAATAAGAGATTTTTTTTAGAACCTAAAAAGATCTTAATTTTTAGTTTTTCCAAATTTTAAAAATGTGCAATAACCCACGTTGTTGAGTAAAAAAGAAATGGTTACCACAGGTCGTTTGACCATACTATGTGTAGAATGTGTGCTCTTTCTTTTTTACTAACTAGTATGAAGGTACGCGTGATGTGCATTTATCCCGTATCAATGAGTATAAATTTATTTAAAATTATACGTGAGTTATAAAATAAAAATGTAAGTTCCCGAGAAATGATCATAAATGTTGATAGTGTATAACTAACTCAACAAAGAAAGAAATTATCTTATAAAAAAATCCTCAATTACTAGTCAATAATTCAACTTATAATTTATTCCAGTTTTATCATGTCATACTTTTAGTTTCATAAGTTATTAGACTTCCTTTTCAGTTTAGCAAGAACACATAACCCTTGAAAACTTATATAATATTGAAGGATACTATTTAAAACATATCAGCATGCAACTAATTATTTATGAATGTCAAATGAATACAAAATCAAAATGCAATAAGAATCATGCTAAAAAAGAACACTCAAAAAGGATACTAAAGCAAGCTAGCGAAGGAAAGGAGTTCTAAGTATAATATAAAAATATATTATAGTGCACATGTAAAGTTCAAAAGTAGCAACGAATTTATATGATTATTATATATTATTCAGATTTAAACATAATTTACATAAGTTTAAATTTTAATTAATTATGGTTAAATTTTAATTATTTTTAAAATTCAAAATATAAGGACTTAGTTCAAATATGAAAAATTTAATGAGTAAAATTTCAGTAAATCTCAAGATATTATGGAGTAAAAATTAAGAAAAATAATATTAAAGAATTGTAGTTATTTTGAGATGAAAATTTTATGTTCAAGACTCCTTTTTTACATGTCTTCTTGACAAGTAAGCGAATGTTTAGCCTTAAAGTTTTTCTGCTTTTAATATTACCGATTTATACCTATATTACCTACTTCAATTAGGAAAGAATATAATTTATGTAAGGTAAATCTTAAGTGATTTTAAATCCTAAATAGCAAGTTTCTATAAAAATATTTCAAATAAAAAAAATTAATTACTAAAATTTTAATTTATTTCAAGTCCCAAATTTTAGTAACTTAAATTACAATTTTATACAATGTAATATGATATTAAAGGGTAAACAAAGCAAACGACATTTCATCAAAAACGTGCTTTAAATATTGTATAGATAGATTAAACATTACCTTTTTGCTTCCAATTGAAGAAGTTGGGCTAAATTTACATTTTCGAAACTAATAGCCTATTTAGCATTTGAGAAGTATTTTTTTTCAAAAATACTTTTTTAAAAAGTACTTTTGGTTAGAAGTAGTTTGTGTTTGGCTAATTAATTTAAAAAATATTTTTGAACAGTAATTATTATCTGGTCAAGTTTTTAAAAACTACTTCTAAGTGTATTTATGGTTCTCCTAAACTGCTTTTACTTCTCATCAAAAAACAATTTTTTTTTCTTTAAAAAATTTGGCTAATCATTTTAACTTCGAAAGAAAAGCACTCTTTTAAAAAAAAAAAATGCTTTTAGCATTGTAAAAATTTGGCCCAACAGGCTATAAATGTCGGTGATCCTAAGTAGCAAAATCAGTCATCACTGCTTCTAGGGCTTTCACGTTTAGCAGAACGCAAACAAAATACTCCACTAGGAGGCCACCAAAGAGCTGGTTCAGACGTCAGACTCAGTTCTGTGCAAAAAATGACATCCAAGGTAATGCTGAAGTCCAAAGGAAAGAGCACAAAGAAGGCTGCAGCCGCCGATGAAGACGACGGAGCTGTGGCGGCAGTGTCCAAGTTCGTAAAGGAGTGGGGCACGTGGACTGCGAAGAAGGCCAAAGTAATTACCCATTACGGCTTCATTCCACTTGTCATCATCCTCGGCATGAACTCTGAACCTAAGCCCTCCCTCTCTCAGCTTCTCAGCCCTGTCTAAGAACTACAACAGAAATATTAGTCGATTTGACGCTTATTAGCACTTCTTTTAGGATTTTGCTGTTTTTTTCAAAAAAAAAATGTGTAATGGAAATATGCTTTTAACTGTTTGTCAATTGGCTGCTGATGTCGGTTAATGGAAGTTGAATTTGGTACTAATGAATTACCTCCTTACTGGATGCTCTTAATGTCGATTAAATTTCTAGTGTTATGTGTTTATTTTGGGCAAGCTAAATCTATTTTCCTTGATACAGTCTGTTATTTATCAGTTAATTTTCTCTTTTTATATTTGAGTTGCTATAGGTGTATTTTTTTATATTCTTTAACAGATGCTGGTTTTAGCTGGATTGTAATATGTAATGTGTTGGTTATGAATCTATTGATTTGAATTAAAAAGTGGAAATTACATGGTAGGAATACTTATATTGTCACTGTGTCTGTGATAAATATCAGATTCGGTTCATACAAAGATTCAATTTTTGGTAAATCATGTATGTTGGCATTTGGAAGACCTGATGGAGCTGGTAAAAAGATTAGTAGGGAAACTGTTTTCGTTCTACAACTTTCGGAGAACTTGAATAGTTAGTTGATTTCAGGTTTTAAGTTGGTTAAGATACAGCTTTTGGTGAATCATACAACAACATACTCCCACATTGTGGAGGTCTGGGAGGGTAATGTGTACGCATAATAATTCTCATACTAGTTTATTTGCTCCTTTGTTCATGATACTTTTTCAGATGCTAACTAGGACTCTGTTTGGGAATTGGAGCTTGAGAATCATGATTCATTGAGTCTGTATTATGTTGTTTTATTTGACAGGCTTTACTGTCTCTTTGCTGGATCTATGTGGTGATGCTAAAATGGTAGCATATGCCCAGTAAATACTATTAGCCATTGGCATAATTGACTAGAACTCAATTAAGTATCACATGCTAAACAACACAAGACAGTTTAGTACTCTTTGCTTTTAGTTTGTAATGCTTGATTGTGTATTTTAGAGTCACCTTGGTGTTTCGTCAATTTCTGCTTATTGACATCAGTGGCTTGTATGTGGGGCAGCTCAATATTTTATGTTTTAAGGTTAAATACATTGTAAACATAATTCCTTTATGGTGCTAAGCCTTGTAAGTTAAGCGATAAGAGCTGTTTTAGGTTTTTAACATATGAAGATGATACTTGTGCCGAGGGTCTTTCGGAAACAACTTCTCTGTCTTCTTAAAGATGGGGGTAAGGTCTGCGTATACTCTACCCACCCCAGACTCCACTTGTAGGACTATACTGGGTATGTTGTTGTTGGTGTTGTTGTTGTTGAAGATGACACTTGAGATTTTCTTGGGAAAGACTCTATGAGATAGGAAAGGTCTCTAGCTAAAAACAGAGCAAATAAGACTTCTGCCAACTTAAAATAGTCACTGATTTAATCTCTTGTCATTGATCATAAATGACAACCTTCATTCTCCCCAAAAGCGGTAGATATGTGCTCTTGAATCTTGGTTTCAACAGTAATGCAGATGTTCTGTTTGCTTGACTTGATATTTTTTCCTTTGTTTAAATTCTTTGTGGTCCTTTCTCTAATGGAAGATCCATGATTCAAGACTATGCACGAGTTAGATTTCCACTGCCGCTTTTCTGATCATAGTCTTGCTATTATTATGCTTTGATTTCCTACTCAGTGAAAGCATTAGGCAGTACTGCACTCCTCTTGTGGAACTAGTTTCAACTTTCATGGTGAATTTCAGTTTTGTGATTAGAGAACCTGTGATATAAAGCGACGTTTTATTACCTTATGGAAGCCCCTAGAAAGTCCATTTTCTCTATTCAATTGCCGCCTATACTGTGTTTTATGGTGCATTTATCATTGAGTTGTTCACCTAAGACGTGTCTAGCCTAGGGGTGGAAAATGGACGGGGTGGATCAAACTTGGACGGGTCAAAATATGTAAAACCAATAAATGGATCATGGTCCAACCAGCTCAAAGTTTGCAGTAGGCGATGCGAAAGGATGTCGAGAGCTTATTGTCCTGTTGGCAGGCGCAAAAGACCTCTCAGCAAAGCTGAAAAATATTTGGACATCCCCTCATACATTGTGTATATTTGGCTAGAAAACATTAAGAGATGCTTTGAAGAAAAAACAGCGGCTTTCTTTTGCAAAGTGCAAGTGCATATATAGCTATATGTCTGGTTAAGGAACACTGAGTAGAAGAAGATTTTGATAAAAATAAAAAATTTCACCTTGTTTCGAAATTCCTACTCCATCAGTTGAATCTATCGAGCGTCTTCTTTCTTTCTTGTTCTTCTACTTTCCACTTAATAGCTTCTTCTTTTTTTTTCTCGTTTGGACATCTAAGGCCTAATTTGTTTGCACTTAATGGAGGTCTGAATCTTAATCATTCAGATCTCAGACATTAAGTGCGCTTGTTTTTAAAGTCTGAATCTTAATTATTCAGATCTTAATCATTAAGTATGTTTGTTTTTTTTACTTCACAACCACTTAATGGGTCTGTATAAGTCTGTATGATTAAGATCCACAACAGAGACTTACTTTCATTAAGATGTTATCATCCATATTCATTATTAATTGTCGACACCGCCTACCATTATCAACTACCACCATGCCGCCGCCGCCGCCACCACCACTACCATATTCAACCACTATCACCACCATCATCCTCAGTCATAGCAGCCACCATAATCGACTACCACCACCCGCCATCCGCACCACTCCCACCACCATCATTCTCAACCACAAATACCCGTCCACCTCAACTACCACAACTAACCACCACATCACCGATAACAATCATAACTGGCACTACCCATCATTATAAACTACCACCACCCACCACCATATTTCTCAATCACAACTATCATCGCCACCTGCCATTATTAACTATCACCACTCACCACCACCATCCTCAATCATAATCGTCAACACTACTAATCACCACTAGCTACTATCCTGAACCACCACCATCAACCAAACCTACCATCAAACAAACCTACCACCAACCACCGCCTCTAGTGGGCATTTACAAGCACCACCGTTAGCCATCACCACCAGCAACTACTATATTTTAAAAAAATAATATGTTTTATTGATAGAATATTAGATTAATTAGTATTTCATTTGATTTTTATATTATTAATTTTTAAATAAAGATAAATTTTATACATTCAGATATTAAAAGTCAAACAGTCTTAATCATTTAGTATTTAGATCTTAATACACATCTTAACATTCAGATGTGTATTCAAATTTAAATGTCTTAATCTTAATACACATCTTGATATTCAGATGTGTATTGGACGTTTTAATCGTTAAAAAAAAAAAATGAGGCCTAAGTCTCCTTTATAACACAACTCTTTCAACATCACACTTGCTAAAACGTTGAAGTTTTTGGCCGGTTATTATTGAATTTTGACACCATAACTTTCGGAATATTGTTTTCTGACGTGAATAGTGTGTTATATTTTAGCAAATTCACTCTGTTAATATGCTATGTAAAGATGACATCTTTTTTCTTTCGTCTAGAAGTCACAATATAATTCACAAGAGTTGGTGAAACTAGCATACCGGAATCAACCGGCCAAAATAACAATGAGCAGCTACCATATTATTAAGTTCTTCCACCGAATCTGTAACCTTCATTAGCAGATTCATTTTTTGTACTTTCCTGATCAAACTAGAAATTATCAAGGAAGCAAAGTTTTGTTTTCTCAAAGATGATATGGTTGTATTTAAAGGGCCTGATATTTAGTTGAGCAAGTGGCCCATAAACATCTGGAGATACCAAAAAGAGAAATTGGGCTTGGAACTACAATGAAGGTAAACAAAAATGAGCATTTTCATATACTTCTCAAAAGACTTAAACCAAACAGCTCAAAAAAAAAAAAAAAAAAAACTATAAAATAATGATGCTTCCACTCTCTCTGACTAGGGAATTCCCCAAGATATTACCTTATTTGGATTCTTCTATAACAAACAAATATGCACTTCCAAAATTTCAAAAGCCAACTGTTGACACAAAATATGAAACTATAGAACACACTAACAAAATTTCCATCTCCCTCGTATTTTTTTAATCCTCGCTGAAAGGAGATAATAAACCTTAACCTGGAAAATCAGCTCTCGGCTTTACTAGCTAAGAGGTGGGGCGGGACTAGATCATCAATCCAATCTGCATATATCCGATAGATCTTCTTGGTCAGTTTCCATTTTAAGATTTTCTTATCCTCTTTTTCTTCTTGTATCGAAGCATTAACCACTGCATTTGCAGAGGATAACTCAACAAGTGGAACAGAAAAGGGCCTTGGCATACTGGGGAGAGAATTCATCAACAAGTCCGGACCACTGGGCACCTGTAACTCTGTCAAAGAAATAGCCAACATCAGAAAACTGATAAGACAGAGAAAAGCCTTTCGAGCAACTTCTAAGTTTGAACAGAAACATGAGAATACAACTCCAAATAAGCGATAACAAAGGAAAATGGAAGATTTTTCCTGGAAAGGCTGATGGAGAACAAAGAAGTCCACACACCATTTTAGCGTAGCAATTTAAGATTTAAAAAAGCGTAGCACATAAAACCCACCATTCACTTATTCAGTATTTCCATGTTTAGTAAAAAGTGGTAATGACCAAGTTAGTTCATTGTTAGACCTATAAAAACCAGGAGGCAGACCCTGAAAGCTAAATATATTTTTGCTTGTTTCAAATGTGAGACATGACCTAGTAGAGAAATTGCATATCTAATGTATCGTCACAGGAAATAGAGTAATCATAATCTGAGAACAATCAATGGACTAGACTTGAAAGCTAAATATATTGTTACTTGTTTCCAATGTGAGACATGACCTAGTAGAGAAATTGCATATCTAAGGTATCGTCACAGGAAATAGAGTAGTCATAATCTGAGAACAATCAATGGCTGTGAATATGCAAAACATCAGTCAAGACACGGCAACACGACAATTCCTCGTTTTATATATGGATGTAATCTGAAAGTGAGTTAATGTCAAGCTTTTCATATTTAAGTGGAAACAAGACACGTGTGGCATTAACTATTAATTATTAGGTTATGAAAATATTTTAGATACAGCTGTTCTTCTCTGCAATGCAGGTGTTATCCAAAAGGCAAATCATATGAAAACACACTGCTTTATTTGTTCTTTTCCGGAAAGAGCTTGGAAACTTTTCCCTGAGAAACGGAAAAAAGAAAAATAAGAAGTATCTAATTTTATACTAGATTCTCAACTTGAATCACTGCAGCTCTACTACACTAAATAACTTGCTTAGGATCAGCAAGCATTGTTTCTAGGGGCTCCATTGCTCATAATTATTCTGTCTTAAAACTATTTTCTATTACATTATGCAGCCTTTACTTTTTACAATAAAGGGATGAAGGAATTTTGCAAAACTTAAATCAAGTAAAAGAGATAATTGATTTACAAACGAATAAACATAAAGTCAAACTAACAAGTAACAAAAAGATGACTGTAAAATTAGTTTTACCTGATTGGCCATGAGCAAAGTGGCAACGATCTCGGAAGGGGCATTGACCAGTTGTCTCCCACTTACTACACATCTTTGTCTTCCAATATATAGGCTTAATTCGAACAGCATCTGAATCTACAATTCCATACTTGCTAATCTCATTCAGCTCAGCATCACTTCTGTTACCCGTAGTTCCGATGCTTATTGCAGAACTTTCCCTTTGCCTTGGAATGTCAGTCTTAAATTTCGGAGGACGCTCATGAAGAAAATTACACTTATCTCCATAAGGACACTCCTCTCCGTTATAAAACTTCTTGCAAATTTTCATCCTATGTATTATTTTCTGATCATCATTCCAGTTCCCTACTACCCCTCTATCCTTTTCACGGACCAGTTCCTGCCAATTCGGAGGGGGCTCACGCAAATCTTCAACACCATGAGCAAATGTACAATGTTCCCCATTCCTGCAAGTTCCTTCCAAGAACTTGGCGCACATACGTGTTTTGAAAAATATATGGCTCGTTCCTTTGTTTCCTATAAGATTCAGCTGGTTCACTCTGGAATTCGTAGGAGTATAATTTGCAGAATTCGGTGAGTTGTTATCGGAATTCCTCAGTCTCTTGAAAGGAGGTGCATGATCAAATTGAGAGTAGGACTCAGGAAATTCATGGTTCATTGGAGATTGTGGCCACACTTCTCCAATATCACCGCCAGCGAATGGCATTGGCATAAAGGGCGGGTGAGGAGGTGGTGGATCAGAATAACTCATCTTCCCCTTTTCTGATATCAATTCTTTAAACTGAATCCAATTCTACACTTCTCTTCTCTAAAAGAAAATAAAGATTCAATTTTTATCAGAGATACTTATTAAAATACCAGAACACCATAAATACCTAACACAAAGATTGTTAAACAACAGTGCACAGAAAATCAATAAGTCAGGCTGAAGACAAGAATTACTAATGTATCAATGGGAACCAAAAACATGTATGTTTATAAAAACATGTACGGTCATTCAAGAAACCAGATAATAGTTTCTTTGCTAAAGCAGATTAAGCAAACACAATAACAGCAATGCAAAATCAGCAAACCTGAGTTTGATCTTTGTTTTCACTTTCAATAATAGCCAAATGTGTACCTTAAAAAATTCAATTCTTTCCAAGAAAATCAAAAGAACAAGTTTAAGATTTGTGCATGGATGATCAGAGTTCAAGTCAACAATGTACACTTTATAAGAATATTGAGAGGGGAGGGAAAGAATTGAAAAACCCTAGATTCTTTTTAGGGTTTGGAGCTGGGGGGCTGCGGGTTGGCTTGGGTTTCAGGGTTCTTTGGACTGATTTTTGGGCCTGTGGACGGACAGAGTAGGTCTGGGCTATGGGCTTGGTTTGGTAAAAATGAATTATCAATTATATACAAATAAGTTTTAAATGAGTATCCCTTTATATTAGGAATTGAATAAGGAATATCAGTTAGTTCTTTATCCATTTATAATTGCCTACTCTCTCTCTCCGTCTCTTTCTCTCTCTTATAAAGCCTGAAGATTCACTTTGCTTTAGTTGGTCATATGTCTCTCTCTTGCAAATCCTGAAGATTCATAAGGAATATCAGTTTATGATTTGAAAAGACGAATGCTCAAGGAAGTTAAAATTGCAAAGCCTGAAGATTCACTTCGCTTTAGTTGGGCTATAACGTATGCGGAGACTTTAATCTCTCCTAATTCTCTGTAGGATTATAAATTTTGAAGCTGTTTGACTCTCTACCATTGACAGCCATTAAAAAGCTATGGAGCTTTGAAATCGAATTTGGGTTTTCAAAAATCACTATTTGTTTGGATTGGATGTTGTTGCAAACAATTAGGAATATTGTTTGAAGTTTATATCTCAATTTTGAAGGTGTTTTGGTGAAGATTAGACTTGATTTTGGCTGAATTTCAGATTGAAACTCGAAGAAGAAAAAGAAGAAGAACACATGACATACAATATATTCACGAAATTATAGTAAAATTGTATTAAATTTGTATGTAAATTGTATTTATTGTAGTTATATATATATATATATATATATATATATATATATTTTATTTGAATGTTCTATAAAAGTTGAAATATAGTTGTATAATAGATGAATCATTGTATAAAATTTATATATAAGTTATCAATACTATTATTTATATAAAGTTGTTGATAGGTATCAAAATTGTATTAAGAGAGTAAGTTTTGATTGGAATTTTAGAGAGGAAGAAGCACACACCACATATAAAATATATACAAAAGACATTGTATAAAATTTGTATGATATTGTAGTTGTATTTAACTGAGTAGAAATAATGTATCAAAGTTATAGATTAGTTGTATGAAATTTATTTTTACTATGTATAAATCAGATACA
Organism: Nicotiana obtusifolia; assembly: GCA_002018475.1. NCBI lineage: Eukaryota > Viridiplantae > Streptophyta > Magnoliopsida > Solanales > Solanaceae > Nicotiana > Nicotiana obtusifolia. Next base: position 36,673 of record MCJB01025977.1, read on the forward strand.
AAATATACAAAAGACATATTGTATAAAATTTATATTTAAGTTGGATGATATTGTAGTTGTATTTAACTATGTAGAAATAATGTATGAAAGTTGTAGATAAGTTGTAAATAAGTTATATAATATATAATTCGTTGTATGAAATTAGTTTTTACTATGTATATTGTTGTAGATATTCAAATTTGCATTAAATTTGTACGAAGTTTATTTTTAACTTGTATGCTGATATACCATACATTGTTCTTTTTCTCAATTGATTTATTAAGGAAAGAAAAGTAGAGAATGAATTCCAAATCGACTTATGTGCACTGATTCATATTTGTTTGAACCGAAAAACTTGAATATTGATGGGAACTGAATGATTTGGGTGGAGAAATTTCGAGTTTCATATTAAAAGCGCCATCGTCGCACTTCGGAGAAATTGAGTTTTATGTGAGATTTGAATTTTGTGTGAGAAATTAACTGGGTAGCATAGATTCTTGTTGGAAAATACTAATACAAAGTTGAATCTGAAGTTTGGAGGCGATTTAATTTAATTTTTTCCCACTCGATAGGCCTTGGTATAAGTGAGTTCCAAACGATCCAATCTTTTGGGTTCACATAGTTTAAGTTTTGCCTCCTAACTAAGACAGATATGAAATCGAACAAAACGTCTATTTATATGGCTACTCAAAAGGCATTGCTATTTCAATATTGAGTTCAAAAAACAAACTGAAAATTATGTATTCGATAACAGAGACACACACCAGAAGCACGAGGAGAACCAGAAAAAGAAGAGGGTTTGTTAGGGTCCGAGCATTTTGGATTTTATGCGCAGCCTACCCTTATCTTTCTATAACCAATGAATGATCCATAAAACTTTTGAGGTTAATTAGAGATTTGATCAATTTAATGAAATTAAATTCTATTATAACAGTTTGCAAGACAAGTTGATAGTTGCTAAAATATCTCTAAGATCTGCATCACCTAATTCAAGACCAAAGTTTCGATAATAAACTCAATACAAAGCAGAAAGCGTTTAAGTTTGGTGAAAATGTGGAGTTTAAATACCTTTTCAAGAATTGGCAGTCTAGATGAGTGTGGGAGATTTTGGCCTCTTACAGCCTGTGCGCTAATTGCATCAACTGGAGTTGGTTAGATCCGATAAATCCTGATATATCTTGAACATTTAGTCCATGATTATTTTGCACCAATAGATTAAAGCAATGACACAATTACCTCAATTCTTGCATTTCCTCTCTCATTTCTTGTATTTCTTCTTTCAAAGTAGAGACTTTATTGTTATGCTTTTGTAGGAGCTTAATGATTTCCTCATCTTTTTTTAGAGAACTTGTTGTCACTGATCTACCATAGCATCGTATTCGACCAAGAGGCTCCCATCCAAACACTCCCTAAATGCTTCATCTGATGTTTCCCTAGAGTTTTGATGGTTCTGAAGTTCATACTGCCAAAACAAAATATTTATGAGAATAGACTTTACATATAAAAAATCTAAGTCTGAAACAATATATTAGCCACAACATGGCTTAACATTGCAATTTGAGCATTTTTTTGAACTTGCTTCTCTTGCTTTGTACGAGTTGCAATAAATATTTCAGACTTTGATGGTTCCTTGTTGTTCTCTTTACTTGCACATTACAAATTATATCAAAAGAAATAAATAACAAACATCAATATATTCTAAAAAAGTATTTAAAAAATAAAAGTCATATTTTTCACAAAGTGTCTAATAAATATTACCAATGCCATGCGTGCTCTTGCAACATTAATAGGTCTCATCCGATGCCTCCACTTTTATTTTTTCTGCTTTCAGAATTTAATTTGCACATGGCTTATCACCAAAGAAGTTTACTACATAATAAATCAAAAAAGAAAAGAAGTATAACACAATAACATGTTCAAGAGTAAAAATGCACAATTTAATCCCACTTTAAAATTTGAATTCCTCCAATACTCAATCAATTGGCGGAATTGAACTTCTGGTATCTTAGCAAGATATTCTTTTAGCATATCTTCAATAGTATGATACCCATCAAAATGATTCTTCTTATTATTTCTCTTGTGTCGCTTCCAAGCATCGCGAAGACCATCTATCACCCACTTCTTTCCTTCTGCTGGAATGGTGAACTTGGTCTATGCAAAATAACATATATGTTATCTATTTATAGTATGAAACACAATAAGATACACAACTGAAAATTGATCGTTATTACATTGACATATTCTCACATTTGTTATTTAATATCATCAGATAGACTATGTGTAACGATCCAGCCGGTCATTTTGGAGAGTTGTAGCCCCCTTTCCCCCATTTACTGCTCATTTTGTGCTTTACAGTTGTTATATGCTTGTCGGAGTTGTTGGTTCAGGTTCGGAAAGGTTTCGGAATGAATTGAGACACTTAGTCTCAAGGTCGAACGCTTAAGTTGAAAAGGTTAACCAGATGTACTTATGTCTAGACGACTCCGGGATGAAGCTTTGATGGTTCCGTTAGCCTCGTTGAGTGATTTTGGACTTGGGAGCGTGTCCGGATTATGATTTGGAGGTCTGTAGTGGAATTATGCTTGAAATGGCGAAAATTGAAAATTTAGAAGTGTGATCGAGAGTGGACTTTGGGGATACCAGGCTTGGATTGGGGTTCCGGGAGTTGGAGTAGGTCCGTGGTGTCATTTGTGACTTGTGTGCAAAATTTGAGGTCAATCATATGTGATTTGATAGGTTTCGGCATCGTTTGTAGAAGTTGGAATTTCTTAGTTTTCATTAGGCTTGAATTAGGGTATGATTCGTGTTGTTGATATTGTTCGATGTGGTTTGGGGGCTCGACTAAGTTCGTATCGTATTTTAGGACTTGTTGGTATAATTGGTTGAGGTCCCGGGGGCCTTGGGTGGAGTTCGAATAGTTAACGGATCGAATTTGGAGTTTGGATGATTGTTGAAGCTAGGAGTCTACTGGTATAATCGCACTTGCAGAGCTTTGATCGCAGGTGTGAGCTGGGAAGCACAGAAGCGGAGTTTGGATTGGGATCTATGGAGTGCGGATGGGGAAGCATTTCCGCTGGTACGAACTCGCACCTGCGCGTGGAGGATCGCAGAAGCGGAGAGGAGCATGGAGTCACTGGTCCACAGATGCGGATGAATTTGCGCAGATGCACATCCTCAGGAGCGGGATTTGCGACCGCAAAAGCGGGTGGGTCGGCATTAAGTGGTTTCTGCAGATGTAGATGGATGACCGCAAAATTTGTACTGCAGGAGCGGATTTTTAGGCGTAGAAGCGAGAAGGCCTGGGCAGATTATTATAAACAAGGGTTCCATGATTTTCATCATTTTAAACATTTCAAGCTCGAGATTAGGCAATTTTTGAGAGGATTTTCGAGGGGTTTCTTGAGGTAAGTCACATGTGGTTTAATTTGCTCAATAATTTTGTCTCCCATTGATTTTTCCACCTAGATTGTGTAGTTTTAAGGTGTAATGTGGGGGTTTGAGGCTAGGTATTTGAAGAGTTTAATTTGGCGATTTGATGTCGGATTTTGGTAATTTTTGTATGGTTAGACTCGTGGTTGAATGGGTTTTCGGATTTTTGTGACTTTTATTGGACTCCGAGATGTGGGTGTGGGCGCCGGCTTTGAGTCGACTTTTTGATTTTTGATTAATAACTTAGTATTTTCTTGTGGAATTGATTCCTTTAGCCCGTGTTGATTGTATCGACCTGTTTGTGGCTAGATTCGAGGCATTTAGAGGCCGATTCGTGAGGCAAGGGCGTGTTGGGTTATAGATTTTCACTCTTTAAGGTAAGTAACACTTCTAAGCTTGGTTCTGAGGGTATGAAGCCCCGAATTTCGTGTATGTGATTGGTGTTGAGGTGACGCATGTGCTAAGTGTCGGGCATGTAGGCGTGCACCATAAGAATTGTGACTCGGTCGATTCAATGGAACTAAATAGTTGTTAAATCTTGCTGTTACCCGTATTTTCACCATGTGTTAGATCTATTTGAGCTGTCAGTCATGTTAGAAACCCTGCTTAGGTTATACGATGGTACTACCGGGACCCACAGTGGTCGTTCTTTGCTATAGATCTAATTGCTTAATCTATCAGTTTGTACTCATTCACAGTTATTACTTGCATATTATATCTCAGTCTCTGTTGTCTTTACATGTTATATCATATCATCACTGTGGGCAGATTATCATGATTCTGGTGAGCCCGAGAGACTGGAGAGGTTATTGACTAAGTGGGGCTGAGGGCCTATTGTGAGTGATATTTATGGTATCGGGCTGCACACTGCAACAAGCTTTATTGATTGATGCCTGGATTTGGCTTATTATAGCACTTGGGCTGGATAGGCCCCTCTGGAGTCTGCACACCCACAGTGCGCGCAATGCTAGCAGTATGACATTTGGGCTAGATCTGCCATGTTTACTTGGGTTTGGGTTGGATCTGCCCTGTTATGTGTTAAGTTTTGTTATGAAATCTGAAAGCATGTCTAAATTCTTGTATCTTTACTTGTAGAATATAAATATCTGAGATATCATTGTCATACTTTCTGTAACCTTCTGTATTGTTAAATGTTGAAAGTGGACCTTAATAATTGGACTTATCACTACTTTCAGTCCAAAGGTTAGATTTGTTACTTATTGAGTTAGTTGTACTCAGGCTACACCCTGCACCTCGTGTGCAGATCCAGGTGCTTTCGGTTTTGGCGGTTGTTGATTTGCAGAGGCCAGACCTTCGGAGATCATCGAGGTAGCTGCTTGGGATTAGAAGACCTTGACTCTCCTCCCTTATCTTTCAGTTTATTTACTCAGTGTTACTTCTAGACAGTGTACTAGACTTTGTTATTTCGTAAATGCTCATGTACTGAGTGACACCCCAGGTTTGGGAAGAATCTATGTATTGAATTATGATTTCCTATCCTGTTTTAAGAGATTTCACTCTATTTAAACTGTTTTAGTATCTTTCAAAGATTTAAATGTTGAAAATGTCTGAATAGTCGGTTTGTCGAGTACCATGATAGGTGCCATCACAACAGGTTAGTTTTGGGTCGTGACAAGTTGGTATCTGAGCCTAGGTTACATAGGTCTCACGAGTCATGAGTAGGTTTAGTAGAGTTTTGAGGATCGGTACAGAGACGTCTGTACTTTTCTTCGAGAGGCTGCCGAACCCTTAGAAAACTTCACATTCTTGTATTCTTGTCATGCGGATTTGCTGATTCCGGAAACGAAAACTTCTGTTATTCTATTTTCTCACAGATGGAGGACACGTGCTACTGGACAGGACGGACAGCCACCAGTACTACCAGCCAGGGCCACGAGAGGCTGAGGTCGCAGTAGGGGTTGCATTAGGGGCGGAGGTGCAGCTCGTACAACAGCTAGAACAGCACTCGCAGATCCACCAGTTGCTCCAGCCCAGGAGGAGGTTCTAAATGTGGCTCAGGCACTAGCTGTGGCCATTGTGATCCCAGGCCTTCAGGAGGCTTTGGCTCAGATTTTGACGGTGTGCACTACCCGTGCTCAAGTAGTTTCTATTCACACCGCGCCAGCCACTTCTCAGGCTGGAGAAGGTATTTAGACTCCTGCCGCCCGTACTCCAGAGCAAATGATGCAGGGACATCGGACGCCGGGGGTATTGCCAGCCCAGCCGGTTGCAGCTGCTCAGGCCCAGGCGGGTCCCGTTATGACCGATGATGAGCAGAGGAGACTAAAGAGATTTGGGAGGCTCCAGCCTCCATCATTCAGCCAATTCCATTTGTTATGGCTTAAAATAGGTAATACACAACTGGAAGGGTCTTATTAAAAGAGGAATGGAGAGAAAATAGGAAAAAGATATAACTAAATCCCCTACTTTAAGCCACTAATAATGGATTGTATATAATTTGTAAGTAATCCTTGTTTAGAGCGGGTAATACACAAAATTAGGACAATTTTGGTAAATAAGTTTCAAATATTGTATAGGAAGGAAACAATCCCAGTAAAAATTGTAAAAATTGCACAGAGCCCCCTATTTCGTCGCTCTCATTTAACTTGTACCCACTTTTAAATTTTTTTGTTACTAGTACCCGAAGTTTAAACAATTTCAAGCCTTTTCTCCTTCTTCTTCGGGTGACAATGATTTTATAAGGTGTTTGTGAACATATTTTAAGGTAGTTTATGTTGTTTTACAGTGGTGAGCTGATGTGACACTTTATTTTTTATTATTGCTTAGGGTTTCTTCTTCTTCCTCTTCTTCTTCTTCATTTTCTTAATTGCAAAATGGGTTCATTAGATTTATTATTGTTTTGATAAATTGATAATTGGGGTTTGTTCTTGATGATATTTGGAGGTAATGTTTCAAATTTGAGCTCATTTGGAGTAGATTTAGGTGTTAAATCGTATAATGGATTGATCAAATTCGAAAAATAAATTTCTATTTCTGGGATGACAACGTTGGTTGCATTTCAGACCTATTTGGCCTTAATTGCATCTGAAGTGCAATTTTTTCACTTCAAACTTATTGGCATTTAGTGCATGAAACCATTGGTTGGACTTCAGACCTATTTGGCCTTCAGTGCATCTGAAGTGCAATTTTTTCACTTCAGACTGTTCGACCTTAAGTGCATGAAACAATTGGTTGCACTTCAGATCTATTGGCCTTAAATGCATCTGAAGTGCAATTTTTTATTTCAGACTTTTTGGCCTTAAGTGCATGAAACCATTTGTTGCACTCCAGACCTATTTGGCCTTAAGTGCATCTGAAATGCAATTTTTTCATTTCAGACCTTTCTAACCTTAAGTGCATGAAAATATTTATTGCACTTCAAACCTATTTGGCCTTAAGTACATTTTAAGTGCAATTTTAACTTTAGACTTAATTGGCCTTAAGTGCATTGCAGTTTAGACTAATTTTTTTGAACTTCAGATCCGATAAGTCTGAAGTTGATCGTAAAGCTGGTAGGCTTGTAAATTTTTTTACAAAGTGGGTATAGCTTCAATTGTGACCCCAAAATCGGGTATAGATGCAAAAATCCTGTGAAAATTTGGGCAAAGATCACTTTTAGCTCGCAGTCAAAATTATTTACATCTGCATTTTCCCAAAAATTTTGCGCTTTTTTTAATTTTTAACCCGTCAACCGAAATTAATTAGAGAAATATATATATATTTATACACACACACACATTTAACATATAAAAAATATATATATATATTTCCGACTACTATTTTTTAAGGCGGCCGAAAAAATATGAGACACCTTATTTGGTCCCCCCATTTAATTTGTATTCACTTTTATAAAAAAAATTTAACTTTGTACTCAATATTAGGTAACTTTAGATAATTGTTTCTTCTCTTCTTCATCGTTGTTGTACAATAATATTTCGTAGTTTATAGCAATTAAAATATAATGCTTTGAAGAGGTGGGGCTTGCATTTTGAATATGAAAAGTAAGTTTTCAATCAAATGGATATTATTTGAAAGCTTGAAAACATTAGTTATTTATGATTGTTGCAAAAATAAATTTGTTAGATATATTGTTATTTAGGCAATTGATAATTGAGGTTTATTTTTTATAATATTTTAAACTATGTTTCAAATTATTTGGTGTATATTTGGACATTGAATTGTTAAAATTTAAAGAACAAATTTTTATTTTCGGAAAAAAAAAATTCAACTGAACGTTGGTACTTCAAATATAGATTACTGAAGTTCATGCAATTTTTTTGTATGCACTTCAGTCATATATGTCTTAAGTACAGTTATTTTTGCATGCACTTAATGTGCATCTGAAGTATAAATAAAAATGGGTGCACTTTAGTCATATGTTATTGCATGCAAAACTATTGCAGCAAAATATTTTACTTTCAGTGTCACGACCCATTCTTCACTATAGATCGTAATGGTGCCTAACACTATCGTTAGACAAGTCAACAACTAAATCAACACGTGATAGATAGTTCATTTCGCATCTTAAAACAAATAATGAAATAAATAAGCGGAATCATTTTATTTTCATAGAAAAATACTGATATTATCTTAAATCATCGAATGCACTCGAAACATAAATCCGATTATCATACAGAAATGCAACTAAGAACAAATTTTAAATCTCCAAAATCCGATGTCACAAGTGTATGGGCATCTACCAGAATATACAATAATACTACAACAACTGTCTGGAATAGAAAATAGATAGAGTTCAGTAAATGAATAGGAAGGGGACTCCGTGTGCTGCGGATCGTAATATAGAGAGCAGTTCCCTCCAAAGTCTTCTCAACAACTTTGCCTACGGGCCAGTATTACCACCAAACATACCTATCTCAGTACCTGCATAATTAGTGCATGAGTACGCAAATCAACGCGTACCCAGCAAGTATCTAATCTAACTTCGAAGTAATAGTGACAAGGAGTCGACATTGACACTTACTAGTGGTCCACTAATCGAAGTACAATAAAGGTAGACATGTATGAAGCATGGCAAGTAAAAACAGTGAAAACATATATATGTACATAACACGATCCTCAATAGAAGAGTAAATATGAAACCCTCGAATACTGTATACTTCCTCGAATGGAATATATGTAAGGTAAATAACCAATAAAATATCACGTCTCAAGCCAGATAGATTCATAGATACGCAGACTCCTTATCGAATATTACGCACGATTCTGCCGAGGAGAATGGCCCGATCCCATAAGAGTGATAATATAATATTCCCATCATGGCGTACGGACCAATCCCATAAGAATAGTGTATATTGGCGAGGTCGTACGGTCCGATCCATAGATGCATCTCATAATACTGTCGAGACGAATGAACCGGTCCCAAAAGAGTATGCTATAGGATACTGCCAAGGAGAACAGTCTGATCCCATAAGAGTAGTGAAGTTTGACGGGTAACTGACCCTACTCATGAATATACGTGTAAGTTATAAAATTCAAGAAACTTTCAGAAAATTACGCACAACGCAGGAGAAATCCATAAAAGGAAGTATAATTTTCACGACTAATCAAGTAGCTCGTTAAGTATCTAAAATAGCAAGATTTGATAATCTATGCAAGTCTAGTCTCATGCTAAAATGTAACTTAAGGCATTTAAACAGGCATGGATAGCTCAAGTAATATAGTTAAAATATGGTATGAGACTAAGTATACCCGGGTATAACTAAGTCTATACGCACAGATTCTCGTCACCTCATACGTGCGTGGCTCCCATAACACATAGCACACAACAATTATAGCACATACGAGGTAAATTTCCTCTTACAAGGTTAGACATGAGATTTACCTTGCTGCGAAGCCTCCAATGCCTCTCAAACATCTCAAACCGAAGCCAAATAATCCGAAATTGGTCAAAAGAACGTGCAACCAATCAAAATATACTCAAAGACTCGTTATTTAACAATTAGAAATAATTTCCAACTCCACACGAAAAGTCAACAAAGTCAACCCCCCGAGCCACGCGCCCAGATTTCGTAAATTTTCGAAGAAATATTACTCGAAAGCACTACGAACTCAAATATATATCTTATTCTAAATTCCATGCCCAATTTTATCGTCAAAACACAAAAATACTATTTCTAGGTTTTCTTCCAAAGTATCATAATTTCACTAATTTCCATATTTAAATCTATATCCATATATTTAACTCACAATAAGTAGGAATAATTTACCTTATGATAGATGGCGAAAATGATCTTCAAGAATCCCCCCAAACAGTCCTACTTGTGTTCCAAGAACTAAAAAGTAAAGAAATAAACTCTAAATCTCGAAATTGGATATTTAATATACCTGCTAGGCCTCCTTCGCGATCGTGGTTAACAAATATTCCAGCATCATTTTCTTCGTCACAATCGTGGCTAAGAACCCCGCCATTGCGATGTACAAATTTTATTTTCCTCTACACAGATACCCTTCGGTATAATGGACATAATTTTTTTTTACAATATTCCAAATGATAAACGGTTTAATTTCTGAAAAAAAGATTTATAGGGCTACAACTTTCATTTCTGAATCATCTCCAAATTCCTTAAAGATTGCAAAATATATGCTCCCGAAATCAGACCACTAATATAGAAATTTCTTCTACGCGATCGCGACCCTACCTTCCACGATCACAAGACCTGAAATGCACTTTGCTCTTTGCGATTGCGATCGAGGCCTCCGCGATTGTGATTCACACCCCTGTGATCAGTTATCAGTAGCTTAAAAGGCCTAAAAGTGATCGGAGACCATCCCAAAACTCACCCGAGGTCTTCGGAACCCCGTCCAATCAATCTAACAAGTTTATATACCCTATGTTAATTTGTTCAAAGGCTCGAAACACAAATTACAACATCGAAACCAACAATTAAAGATCAAACTCAATTACTTAAACTCTCTTAACTCTCAAACCTTCATGCTTCGCCGAATACGCCCGAATAATCCTTAGACATTCTAGATCATGATCAAACTTCACATGCAAGTTCCAATCAACTAAATGAACCTATCCAAGGTCCCGAAATACCACCCAGAGTCTGATAACACCAAAGTCCACTCCAAGTCAAACTTAGCTAATTCAAAACCTTCCAAATGCAAACTTCCGATAATAAGCGCCAAATCACTCCCGAACTACCCGATACTCAACCCGAACATACACACAAGTCCGGAATCACCTTACGAACCTATAGAAACCTTCAAATCTCGATTCCGAGATCGTTTACTCAAAAGTCAAACCTTAGCAACTCTTCCAACTTAAAGCTTCTAAATTGAGAATTATTCTTCCAAATAAACTTCGAACTTCTCGAAAATCAAAAATGAATACACGTGCAAGCCATGTACATAAAATGAAGCTACGCAAGGTCTCACCATCGAACGACATGCTAGAGCTCAAAACAACCGGTCTGGTTGTTACATTCAGTTATAATTAACTGAGGTTTATTCATGCATGTGACCTCCTAACTTCAAATAAAATTTATACCTTCAGATGCTGATTTTGGTACTTCAGTCACATGTGTCTAAAGTTGAGTCCGAAGTGGATAAATTTACAAAAACAAAAAAAAAACTTAGAAAACAAATTAAGTAGTTGTCCCTGAATCGGATGTTTTAGCACTTTCCTCCTTAGTTTGAAATTTTGTTTTGCTTCAAGAACGAACCAATTAAAAGGAGTGAGGAGGGCGGTTGGAAAAGGAAGCTTGGGCCCCTTTTGTGGTTCTTCCTTATATTTTTAGGCCTCTATTTCATGCTTTGGATTTTTTGTAGGGGAAAATGCATATATACCCAATTTTGGAGATACCATTAAAGTCATACCCGTATTATACAAAAAATTATAAAATTTAATCACTTTGGAATGCATTTCAGAATTCGTATCTGATTATTTCTGAATTCTCATCTAAAATTACAAATTTTAGGGATTCGGAATCAAATTTAAGGCACTTTTATATTTCCTGAATATAACTTCAGAATCGGATTTGAAATTCTTTTATCTTTTCAATGCAACTTCAGAATTGGAATTGGAGTTCTTCTATCTCTTCAATGCAACTTCATAATTGGATTTGAAACTCTTATATCTCTTTAATACAACTTTAGAATCCGGATCAAAAGTTCTTCTATCTATTCAATACAACTTCAGAATCAAATTTGAAGTTCTTCTATCTCTCAAGAGGCCCGTTCATCAATTTCAGCAAGGTCATCATAGAACAAGCTTTTTCTAGGTTCAACAATAATGGATTTTTATTCTCCACTACAATTTATAAGTGCCAACTCAATGTTTGAATCTCTGTTTTAAAACAAGGAGGAGGAGGAGGAGGAGGAGGAGGAGGAGGAGAAGAAGAAGAAGAAGAAGAAGAAGAGGAGGAGGAGGAGGAGCAACGACGAAGAAGCAACAAACAAGCAATGGCAAATAAGAAGAAGCAGCTGCAGCATCGAAAAAGCAGCAGTAGAGAAGAAAGCGATATCTGAAGTTTTTTAAATGTTGGATACTAGTTAAACTTTATTTAAAAAGTGAATACAAGTTAAATAGAGTCGACCAAATAATTAGTGTCTCGTAAAACTTTTACCATTTTATAAAACTAGTCTTTAGTATGAGCGATGCACACGTACCTCGTCAATGGGAACAAACTTTTAATACAATATAAATATTATCAAAAAGATTTGTTTGAAGTTTATAAAAAATAAACAAATTTTACAAGTTCATAAAAACAATTAATGTTAATCATGTTTAAGGGTTTGGACAATTGTTCTTCCTCCAATTTATATATAACTTACTTTGTTGTACAAAATATTATAGGAGTATTATTTAATTAAAAGATAAAAAGGTCAGTTCGACTTTGCAAGTGAATTGGGTACGTTTGTTGCAAATATGTTTCATGTTAATTTTTACATAATTTGTGTGTGATAGTTTACAAATAATTAAAAATTCTTTACCAATATTTTACACAATTTATAGGAGTAACAAAACTTTATCGTATTCATGTCTCAAAAATCATATAAAAAGATGAACTCTAGAAATTACTAATTGTAACGACTCAAAACCCGCTATAGGTCGTGATAGCGTTTGACGTCGCCGTTAGGCAAGTCAACGGTAAACTACCAACTTAATTATGTATAATATTATATTCAAAATCGTGAATTTTATTAGATAAAGAAATCAACACATTAAAAACATGAAAACTTACAATTTAAAGAGAATAGATAATAAAAGTATGTTAATGCAAGCAAAACCACAAACAACTTCTAGAACATCTCAAAACCCGGTGTCACAAGTGCATGAGCATCTACTAAATAGTGCAATAATAATACAACATCTGTCTAAAAATATAGTATAGACATGATAAAGTAAATAAATAAGATAGAGACTCTGTGGGCTGCGGTGCGTAGCATAGAAAGCAGCTCACCATAAAGTTCCCTCAGCAGTTGCGCCTACACGCCAAGATGGCCACCAAATGAACCTATCAGATCCTGCACATTTAGTGCAGAAGTGTAGCTTGAGTACGTAAATCAACGCGTAACTAGCAAGTATCTAGCCTAACCCCAGAGAAGTAGTGACGAGGGATCGACATCGACACTTACTAGTGGTCCAATAAATCAATATGATAACTCATAACAGATATGAAGCACAACAGTAGTAGTGAGATAAAAACTGTAACTAACATAATCCTCCAAAAATTTCTTTTAACGATACAAATCTCTCAAATCTCATGTGCCATCTCAACAAATATGATATATCAAGTGCAATATCAAACTGTCACGACCCGAATCCCAAACCCGGTCGTGATGGCGCCTCTCGTGAAGACAAGGCCAGCCAATTCGAACCATAACTCATTTTAAGCAATAAATTTAACAAGAGAACAACATAACACAGTTTAATAGCAGTCATTTGCGGAGTGAACCATCCCAACAACAGCCCGAAACCGGGGTGTCACAAAGTCATGAGCAACTAATGAAATCCTAATAACAAGATTACTATCACAATATCTCTGGCACAATTGTTTGAAGAAAGTGGAAATAACAATATAAAGAGATAGGGGGCTGCGGACGCCAACAACTACCTTGTAGTCTCTGAGTCACCGCTCTGACAATCATAGTCAATGCCTTGGAGCGGAATCAATAACGCCTGAATCTGCACATATGGTGCAGGGAGTAATATGAGTACTTCCAACTCAGTGAGTAGCACATATAAATAATGACTGAAAGTAAGAAAACACGTAAAGCACAAGGCAATGCATAATGCAGCAGTAAATCATTATTTGAAAACAGTAAATCAGTAAGAAATCATTTAAAAATCTTCCCAGCTCTGGTTACCAGTTGCCATTGTTACCAACTGTAACCTACAGTTGTCATTGTTACCAACTGTAATATTCCTAGGCTCAGTATCAATCTCACAGCTCTGGTTACCAGTTGTCATTGTTATCAACTGGAACCTACAGTTGTCATTATTACCAACTGTAATATCTCTGGTTACCAGTTGTCATTAACTGTAACCTACAGTTGTCATTGTTACCAACTGTAATATCCCTGGTTACCAGTTGTTATTGTTACCAACTGTAACCTACAGTTGTCATTGTTACCAACTGTAATATCTCTGGATACCCTGCGCTCACTGGGGGTGTACAGACTCCGGGAGGGGCCCCTTACGGCCTAAGCGCTATATCAAGCCACCTCGTGGCATACATCTAGGCCCTCGGCCTCATATCACTCAGTAAAACCTCAAACCTGGCCCTCGGCCGCACTCAGTCAGAAGATCATCATAAGCCCCTCGGGCATAGTAAAACAGTAGTTCTCAGCCCAAACATCATTTCAAATATTGTGTAAATCTCAAACTGAGTAAAAAGTGGCTGAGTTGTACAACAGTGAAGACAACATGACTGAGTTCAAGTAATAAGTATAAATAGTGAGGAAATAGTGATAAAAATCCCCGGAGGGTTCAAAAAATTGGCACGAAGCCCAAATATGGCAATCAGCCCAAAACATGATGATATCTAATAGGTTTCAATCAAATATGTAGTAAAAATCATCAATCGGGACGGATTAAGTCACAGTCCCAGTAGTAAATGACCCCACGCTCATCATCGAGCGTGTGCCTCACTTCAATATAGCACTACGATGTGCAAATTCGGGGTTTTAAACCCTCAGAACGTCATTTACAATCACTACTCACCTCGAACCGGCTAAATTCTTAGCCCGCGACGCCTCTGCCCTTTGAATTGGCCTCCGCGCGCGTCGAATCTATCCAAAATTAGAACTAATATGTCACAATGTGCTGGGGCAACAAAGCCTACACGAAAACAATCAAGAATACTAGGAAATTTCGAAATTAGCAAAAACCCGAGCCCCAGGCCCACTTCTCGAATCTCAGTAATTTTCCCATCAACGGGCTCCTTATCTCCTCACGAGTTCAATCATACTAAAATTATCGAATTCCTACATCGGTTCTACCTCCGAGTCTTAAAAGCTAAGCTTAGGATTTTTCCACAAATTTCCCAACTTAATCACAATCACAAGCTAGAATAGCAGTAGGTTCGGGTAATTTGACCAAGATTGAGTTAAGAATACTTACCCGATGCCTTCCCTTGTAAGTCTTCCGAAATCCTTTCAAGGTTAGCTGCAATCCAAGTTCTATGGGTCCAATATTGTTTAAGATGGCCACAATCCCCTCTATTAAGAATTTGTCAAAGTAAATGCCCTTTGGATATAGTTTCAAGGTTGATTTGTTGTGATTTTATGGTGTTTGGAGGTGTTTCTCTCGTGGGTAACGGAAAAATGGGTTTGCATGGCAAATGGGCACTGATTTCTATTTATAAAAGGGCTAAAAATCGAGACAAAAACACCCCTATCTGGCCCTATGCGATCGCATATCTGTCGCAGAATAGATATGCGGTCCGCATATTTGATGTGGCCACCGCAGAAGTGGCCCTAGCCTTCACCGCAATTTCAACATGAAGCATGATTTGTGGTCCGCATTTCAGGTTTGCGATCGCATTTTCGACCGCATTCTTGACGTAGATTTTGTCCAGAAATCTATCCCGGTATGCGGTCTCAGCATGGTGAAATGCGGTCCGCATTTTAGATATGCGACCGCATTTCCTACCGCATTTCTGACATGAACTTTGTCCAGAAACCTGTCTGGGTTTGCGATCTCTTTGAGAGATATGCGGTCCGCATATGTGAAATGCGACCGCATTCTCGACATCTGGTTTTCTGCAACTTTCTTTTCCAATGATGAATTAGTCCGTTTAACCACTCAAAACTCACCCGAGGCCACTAGAACCTTAACCAAACATGCCAACCTATCCCATAACATTACTCGAACTTGTTCCAACCTTTGGAACATTCAAGACAACCTATCAATACCAATTCGCGTCGGATTTAAGCCTAAGGATTTCAAAATCTTCTAATTTTCTCTTTTGATCTAAACCCAACCAAACCATGTCCGATTGACCTGAAACTTTGCACACAAATCCTAAATCATATAGCGAAGCTAGCAACTTTCGGAATTCCATTCCGACCCTCGGATCAAAATCTCGCCTAACACCCGGAAATTGCCAAAAATGCTAACTTCGCCAATTCAAGCCTAATTCTACACCGGACCTCCAAAACCAATTCCGATCACACTCCTAAGTTATAAATTACCTCCCGAAACTAACCGAACCATCGGAACTCACACCTGGGCCTCCTAACTCATAAGTCGACATCCGGTTGACTTTTCCGATTTAACCCTTCTTGAAAGAGACTAAGTGTCTCATTTCTTACCAAATTCACTTCGAACTCAACTACTCAACTTGGTTACGTAAAACACAGATAACGAAACATAATAAGACAGAAATGGGGAAGACGGAGCAGTAAGCCACGAGACGACTGGCCGGGTCGTCACACAAACGGATAAGGAATACCATATAAAATGCCAGGCCTCAATAGAAGGGGGATCTCGTGAATATAGCCGTGTAACGCACAATTATGCTGAGGTCGTACGATCCGATCCAAAGTGGTGTGTACACTGCCGAGGGTCGACCGGTGCGAACTGGAGATGCATCTCAATATACTGCCGAGGTGTTCGGCCTGATCAACAAGAAAGGAAGAAACTTATCAAATTACGAGTCATGTGCTTACAAAACAGGTGCATGAGCATAAAGTAAATATGACTTTTACCGTTTATCAAATATCTTGGCAAAAAACTAAGGTGATAAAGCTCGGCCTAATATATTCCCAAAACCATTTCAATTATAAATTCACTTAATAAGCTAGCAAAATATGTTCAAATAATTTAAATATTACATGATAAAGTCCTAAGTCTACCTGGACATAAATATGCTTTTAGCTACGTATGGAGTCTCGTAAACTCGTGTGTACGTAGCACCCACAACTAGTAGCACATAATAATTTTAATACCTATGGGGTAGATTCTCCCTCACAAAGTTAGACAGGAGACTTACCTCGCAACGAAGTTTCATTACCGGCTCCAATGCCTCTAACACCTCAAACCAATGCCCATCGATCCGAAACTAGTCAAACGACGTGCAAACCAACAAAAATATACTCCCATACTCATAATTAATTAATTTATAATAATTTTCAACTCCGCTCAAAAAGTTAACCAAGTCAACCCTCGGGTCCACGTGCCCGGATTTCGAAAATTTTCGAAGATAAACATTACCCATAATACCACAAACTAAAATATATAATTTATTCCTAATTCCATGTCCAATTTCATAGTCAAAATCTAAAAATTCCATTTCTAGGTTTTCTTCCAAAAATTTCATAATTTCTATCAAATTTTCATGTTAAAATCCATGTATAACCCATTTATTTAACATGAAACAAGTAGGTACCTTATGATATGTGGCGAAAACGATCTTCAAGAATCACCTCACATCGCCCACATCTCCAAGAACTTAAAAATGAAGAAATAAGCTCAAAATCTCGAAATTAGATGTTTAATACACCTGCCAGGTCTCCTTCTTTGCGATCGCGGTCATTATCCATGGGATCGCGATTAACAACATCGTTTCCTTTATCACAATCGCGGCCAAAACCTCACGATCACGACGTACAAATTTTGTTTCCTCTTCACAGATACTCTTCGTTATAATGGTCATAAGTTTGGTACAAAATTTTAAATGATAAACAGTTTGATTTTCTGAAAGGTAGATACAAAGGGCTACAACTTTTATCTTAGGATCATCCCCAAATTCCTTATAGATTGCAAATATAATCTCCCGAAGTCAGACCACTAACAATAGAAATTCCTTCTACGCAATCACGAATTTCCTTCCGCGATCGCGATTCACAAGGTCTGGAACAACACTTTGCTCTTTGCGATCGCGGCCCTTTCTTCGCGATCGCGTAGAATGATGCACTAGATCTCACAAACAACAGCTCAAACATGGCGAAATAACTCGTAGCCCATCCAAAACACAACCGAGGCCCCCGGGACCCCGTCCAATCATACCAACCATTCCCAAAATATGATGCAAACTTACTCGAGGCCTCAAATCACACCAAACAACATACAACTACGAATCGACAATCAAAACCTTCTTTCAACTTTAAACTTTCAAACTTCGCCGAACGCGTCCCAATTACACTTAAACATTCCGGAATGACGCCAAACTTTACGTACAAGTTACAAATCACGATACAAACCTATTCCAAGGCTCGGAATCCCAAATGGACATCAATAAAATCAAAGTTCACTTAAAATCAATCTTAGAAAATTCTAAAACCTTCAAAATACTAACTTTCCACAATAAGCGCAGAAATGCTTTCGGACCACCTGATACTCAACCCGAACATACACCCAAGTACGAAATCATTATACGAAGCTATTGGAACCTTCAAATCCCAATTCCGAGGTCGTTTACTCAAAAGTCAAACCTTGTTCAACTCTTCCAACCTAAAGCTTCCCAATTGAGAATTTTCCATCCAAATCAACTCCGAACTTCCTGAAATTCGATTCCGACTACGCTTAAAAGTCATAAAACATGAAGTGAAGCTACTCAAGGCCTCAAATCGCCGAACGACGCGCTTGAACTCAAAATGACCGGTCGAATCATTACACTAATCATCCTTAAAAAAATTTAACTCAATTATATCTTATTCTATCTACTATTTCCTTATAAAGTACTTTATGCGTGATCGGTTACATAAATACGTCATATTCTTATTTCTATGTCGTGATACTTAGAATATAAACAAATCTTATTAAAAATACACTTCTTGCTTTAGCTGCATATATGACGGGTACTAGAAATCTTACTTCTTACATTGATTAATCAGATGGAAATTTAGTTTCTTGATATATGCATTTCTATCAAACCAATCTAAGGTATATCCGTAAAAAGATTTATGTTACTAAGAATAAGCTTGTTAACGATAAAATGGAAAGTTTAATGTTCAATTATTTTTATATAAAACAGTATAATATTTTTAAGACAAATTAAAAAAAAATATGACAGAGACAAAGAAATAACATTTTACTATTAACATTATATCTGCATGAAACGATAATATCTTCTTTTACGTGACGTTCATATCTACTCCTTTACAAAGAAAGAACCAGTAAATAAAAGTTGATGGAATCTTTCTGTTAGTGAATTGTTATGACAAATAGTTTACATAAAGCACACAAAGGAGTATAACAAAAGTTTTATTTGACAACTTTATCTCATTTATTTCCTCCTAAAAAGTGCCTAAATATTTCTTGAACCCAATTACTTTCAGATTCATCACCCATTCTTCACCTTTTCACTCATGACTCTCCCTCAATTATTATTTTTTCACTCACTCTCCTTTTGATTTCTACTTTAATATATTTCAATTTAATCCGTCTTACTCATAGTGAAACAAAGTAAGTAGTAGGATTGAAGGATGTTATCGTTTATTCATTGCTGTGAGATACACCTAATATAGTCAGCTTGAGCGAAATTATCATACCGAGATATTTTACATTCTACCAATATAAATACCAATTAACTTTGCCTACAAAACTAAGTTTTCACCTAGCGTCTTTTATATTTACTGAAATTTGGATCCATCTCCGAAGATTTTTACCTACTTTATTAATTACTAATAGAGGTATATAATTTAATATCTAATTTTCTTATATATATATATATATATATATATATATATATATGTATATATGTATGTATGTTGCCAAAAAAGGCTTTGATATTTTCACATTATTTGGCTTAAATTTTTTGATCAAGATATGATAAACTTTTATTAAAATTCCACCACCCCTTTATTCACTACTAGAAATCAGATAAAAAGCGACCACAAAAAGCGACCGAACAGGCCTGGTCACAATTCAGGTGGTCACTTTACTTTTGCGACCAGAGTTGGTCGCAAATTTGCGACCAACTTTGGTCTCAAATACAAAAGGACCAAACATTCCGGAGAAACATATTGAGACCAACTTTGGTTGCAAATTAGCGACCAACGTTGGTCTCTAAAGCTATTTCTTATTTAATATAATCATGAAATTTGCGACCAACGTTGGTCGCAACATAATTAATATTTTTATTTTTATATTGATTAAGCGACCAAAGCTGGTCGCTAAACTGAAGAACAAAAAAATTTAATTTACAGTATGCGAACAACGTTGGTCGCAATATTTTCAGATTTTAAAAATCTGGGTAGTATAGCGACCAAC
Source organism: Nicotiana obtusifolia (assembly GCA_002018475.1). Lineage (NCBI taxonomy): Eukaryota > Viridiplantae > Streptophyta > Magnoliopsida > Solanales > Solanaceae > Nicotiana > Nicotiana obtusifolia. The sequence continues at coordinate 56,765 of MCJB01025977.1, forward strand.
CTTTTTTTTTTTTTAAGCAAATACCTCTAAGCACATTGCCTAGAGGATATATATGTATATATATATATATATATATTAAAATTAAAGAAATATAAAGTTTTACAAAATGTTTCGAATTTAAAATATGCGACTAATTCTAGATGTACTAATATAACAAAAAACTATTTATTACAAAAGGTATCAAAACCAACTTTCAATCCGTGAAGGCTTGCATATTCCCCGCCAACTGCAAAACATAGATGTAGCACCTCTATTGCACTCACCAGGCGCCAAGTTTTGCATTCAAATGGATTGGCAAACGAGAATCTCCAGTGTCCTTCACATTGCATCGTTGGTTGTGAACTAAAATCGATTATCAGTCGACCTTGACTCTCCTTCTGTCGTTTGGCAGAATCAGTGATGAAATTGATACGATGTCCTATACTACATTTGTCATAGAATGTTATCACGTCTCCAGAATGAACATGTGTACATGTTAATACCACTGGAAGATGCTCTAACATTCTATGAATTATTCTGCACATAGGCCATGTTTCAACTACCCTGGATCGTCTTCTGCCAGTTTTGAACCTTAAGCTTTTTATCATTTGAGTCTCTTCACTGTAATTGTGGGTTACTGGCTTTAATTCGACAGTACTTTGGCTTCGATCAGCTCTCAGTTGCCATCGTCGATCTGCTCTTCTGATGTAAAAGCAGTTCCCTGAAAGTTCGCAACACAAAAGATAAAGAAAGAAAGTCAGTTTCATATATGTTATCTGTTGCTTCAGTTTGATTCCGGTGACTTTGATGCTTATTTCCAGTGTTGTCATTGAGTCGAGTTGTGGTAGATCAATCCTCAGCAGGGTCTAGTGTTGCTCACAAGCAGGAGGAAAAAAGGGGGG
>MCJB01025977.1:69837-101357 GCA_002018475.1 Nicotiana obtusifolia
CCCACCAATCAGACTTATTCCGCCGCAATGGATAAGGAGCATAATACACTTGCCTAACATTATGTGCAATTATGAAAGGATCATAGAGATCATACTCTCTCGTATGATTAACCTCAATTATGTTGTACTGATTGTGGACTCTTGTACCTCTTGTTGGGTGTGGGTTAAACCAATTGCATCTAAAGAGTATCAATTTCTTTTATGGCCAACATGTATATTCTAATTCAATTATTTCTTTGATCACACCATAATAATCAATATCTCCATCTTGGTTGCCATCACCACCTTGAACCCACACCCCACTGTTGTTGCTATTTTTATTTTTTGAGCAACTCTCGGTATGGAACTTATATCCATTCACAACGTACTTAGACATTGTTTTGACCTCAACCCCAGGTCCCCAAGATATATCTTTCAAAAATTGGTTTACACCATTATTTGGATCATTTACCTACATATTGTTAAAAAAAATTCATATGTTAGCATAATTTCCAAACATTGTTTACCTACGTAGTGTTAGAATATTTTAAGGAGAAACTTACAAATTGTTTGAACCACGTATCAAATCTCGTATATACAGCATCATGGCCAAATTGACCCACGAAGTGACTGTGACACATCAAATATTTTTAGTAGTTGCATTGAGATGTAATCATAGTAATTGTTATATTTTGATAACTACTAAATCAATACTTACTTGAGAAATGGTACGACTTCGGGACAATTTAGCAACACGTGAAGTGTAGCTGACTTGAAACTCCATATCGCTCAAACTCCTCTTTCTAACATCTTTAGAACATCGGCCTGGTTGATTGAATATGGACATAGGCGGATATGCCGGATCATTCATAAGGTCGACTGTATGCCTGCTGGGCCTATTCCTAGCACATGGCACATTACTCTCAAAATAATAAGAGCAAAAATGAGCAGTCTCCTTTGCAAGATATGCTTAGCATATAGATCCTTCAACCCTGTTCCTCTGCTTAACAAATTGTTTGCATTTGCCAATTGTCCTATTATAATTTCAGGTTAGCCAAGAACATTAAAATCAAACAGAAATTTACATCAAACATATAATATTACCTCTCAAAGGGATACATCCATCTGCATTGAACGGGCCCTCCAAGTCGTGCCTCGTGTACAAGGTGGATTGGAAGGTGTTCCATCACATCAAAAAACCCACATGAAAATATCTTTTTCATCTTAGAAGAGGTGACACGAATGTTCTGATCCATCTGGAGTAGGTTTTCTTCCCTTAACGTGGAAGAACACAAGTCTTTGAAAAACAAACTGATCTCTGTTATGGGTTTCCAGATTCTTTCAGGCAAACCACAAAATGCAATAGGCACTAAGGTCTCCATGAAGACATGACAGTCATGACTTTTCAAATGGCTCAACTTCCCCGCCTCTATATCAACTTTTTGCCCAAAATTCGACGCATAACTATCAGGCATCTTCAATTTCGTTACCCAATCACAAATTTGCCGTCGTTCCTCCAAAGTGAATGTGTAACTTGCTTTGGGTTTGAACACCTTACCATTGTGTGCTGTCTGCAAGTGTAGTTCAAGCTGCCTGCAATATTCTTGTAAGTCCATTCTAGCCTTTGCGTTATCCTTTGTCTTACCTTTAACATTCATCACTATGTTGAACAAATTATCAAAATAGTTCTTCTCAATGTGCATGACATCAAGGTTGTGACGGAGAAGATTATCCTTCCAATAAGAAAAATCCCAAAATATACTCCTTTTCACCCAATTGTGAGTAACACTGTATCCTAGGAATCTATAAGGTGGAGCTTCAGTAACTTTACTGAAGTTCTGGACCCTCTCCCAAATTTCCTCTCCTGAAAGTATCGGAGGTGGAAAATCACATTCTATTTTATTCTTTCTGAATGCATTTTTCATCCTTCTAAACTCATGATCAAGAGGCAAGAACTGACGATGACAATCAAACCATGATTGCTTTCGGTCATATTTCAAAGTGAACGCTTTACTATTTTCCATGAAGTAAGGACAAGCTAGCTTCCCAGCAGTCATCCACCCAGACAACATTCAATACGCAGGAAAATCGTTAATTTTCCACATTAAATTAGCACGCAAATTGAAATTCTGTTTGGTTGATATGTCATATGTTTCAACACCATCATACCACAACTGTTTTAGCTCGTCAATCAGTGGTTGCAAATATACATTAATTAAGCTTTTTGGATTATGTGAACCAGGGATAATACAGTTCAAGAATATGTATGGACTAGTCATGCACAATTTCGGTGGTAGATTATATGGTGTAACAAACACAGGCCAGCATGAATAGGGTGTTGCAGAAACAGAAAATGGGGTGAAGCCGTCAGCACACAAACCCAACCGAACATTCCTCGGTTCACTAGCATAATCCGGATACGTCCTATCAAAATGCTTCCAAGCTTCTCCATCTGAAGGATGGCACATAACACCAGGTGGTCTTCTATTTTCAAAGTGCCATCTCATATGAGGAGCAGAGCTCATTGACGCATATAACCTCTTTAACCTAGGTATAAGAGGTAAATAATGCATCGACTTGATAGTGACCATCTTCCCGCTGGAAAGCCTCTTGAAACGAGGCTTTTCACAAAATTTACAACTATCCAAACCTGCATCATCTTTATAGTATAACATGCAACCATCTTCACAACAATCAATTCTCATTGACGAAAGTCCTAATTTAGAAACTAATCTCTTTGCCTTATAGAAATCAACAAGTAAGTCGACATCACGGTCAACTAGTTCACGCATAAGGTCAATGAAAGAGCCCATGGCTCCTTGAAAAATATTCCAATCAGATTTCATACTTAGTAATCTAACTGCAACAGACAACTCAGAGTGTGGAATTCCGTTACGTAGTGGACGACTAGCTTCCTCTAATTATTCATAAAAACGTTTTGCCTCATCATTAGGAGTTTTTTCAATATTTTCATTGGAATCACCCCCGAAGTGCATCCCAAAAGCATCCGCAACAATATGATGAATTTCGGAATTACTATTTGTATTCTCCACCGACCTACTACTTTCACTCACAACTAGATTATGAAATATCCCATGGCTACCATCGATCTTCCATGATTAGTCCACACAAAGTAATTTTCTATAAACCCCCTTCTATAAAGATGAAGCTTTAACTTCATCCGATTTTCCAAACTTCATACAGTCGCTATAACGACCCGGCTAGTCGTCTTGTGAGTTACCGCTCCGTTTTCCCCATCTTCCGTCTCATTATGCTTCGTTATCCATGTTTTAGGTAATTTAAATTGAGTAATTTGCATTCGGAGTGAAATTGGTAAGAAATGAGATACTAAGTCTCTTTTAAGAAGGTTTAAGTTAAAAAAAAGTCAACTGGATGTTGACTTATGAGTTAGAGGACTCGGATGTGAGTTTGATGGTTCGGTTAGCTTCGGGAGGTGATTTATGACTTAGGAGTGTGATTGGAATTGGTTTTGGAGGTCCCATGTAGAATTAGGCTTGAATTGGTGGAGTTAGTATTTTGGCGATTTCCGGTTGTTAGGCGAGATTTTGATCCGAGGGTCGAAACGGAATTCCGAGAGTTTCTATAGCTTCCTATGGTGATTTCGGACTTAGGCTTATTTCCGGATTTGAAATTGGAAGTCCGTAGGACAATTCATCGCATTTTGGCGAATGTTGGAAAATGGAAGATTTTTGGAAAGTTTGACCGAGAAGTTGACTTTTTGATATCGGGGTCGAAATCCAGTTTTGAAAATCTTCATAGGTCCGTTATGTCCTTTATGACTTGTGTGCAAAATTTGAGGTCAATCGGACTCAATTTGATAGGTTTCGGCATCGAATGTAGAAGTTGGAATTTATTAGATTCATTAGGCTTGAATTGGGGTATGATTCATGTTTTTAGCATTGTTGGATGTGATTTAAGGCCTCGACTAAGTCCGTAATATGTTTTAAGACTTGTTTGTATATCCGGACAGGGTCCCGAATGGCTCGGGTGAGTTTTGGGTGGTTAAACGGACTATTTTATCTTGGAAAAGATGGGAAAAATCTGCAGAAAATTGCAGAAAGTTTTAGAAAAAAAAAACTGATGCGTGTAGTCTCGTTTGGAAGCTCATATCTTACAATTCTATAAGGAATTAGAAAAAATGCAAAACATGAAAGTTATATTCCTTTGAATCTAGTTTACATAATGATAAAGCATTCATCATTTGGACATGTATACAGAAAGTTATGATCGATCGAAGTAAGCTGGCAGAGCAGTTTTGACAGAACTTCTCGATGCACTTTAGAAGCTCATATCTCGGCATATATAAGGAGTTATGTAGTGTAAAACCTATCAAATGAAAGATCTTTGAGTCTAGTTTCTAAATCTTCAAACCGTTGCTCATTTGGATATTTCCACAAGGAGTTATGAGCGTTTTAATAAAAGGTGTACAACAAGGGGAAAATGATAAGAGGATGTACAACCTGCACCCAGCGCAAGGTACAACTCCATGAAGCGTGGGCAGAATGTTTTAAGCCTCTTTTGTCCGCGATTTTGGGTATATTTTCACCCATAGTTGCTCATTTTTTGAGGCTCTTGAAAGAAATTAACGAGGGATTCAAGGAGAATCGATTGGAGGTAAGAATTTTGGACCTAAAACTCGTTTATATTGTGAAATCCACATAGAAAATTATTGAAGTCTTGCTAAAAATAGAAGAAATAGGGCTTGAGATTATAAATCTTTAATTGGGTATTTGGAGGACCATTTGGGGTCGGATTTGTGAACTTTTGGTATGTACGAACTCGTGGGGAGATAAGGAACCCGTTGATATGAAAATTTTTGAACTTCGAGAAGTGAGCTCGGGGCTCGGGTTTTGCTAATTTCGGGATTTCTTGGTATTTTTGATTGTTTTTGCTTGGGTTTTGTTCTCTCAACATATTGTGACATATTTGTTCTGAATTTGGATAGATTTGACGCACGTGAAGGCCAATTTGAAGGGCAAAGGCGTCGGGGGCTAAGGATTTAGCCGGTTTGAGGTGAGTGATGATAATAAATGATGCTCTGAGGGTTTGAAACCCCGGATTGCACATCATAGTGCTATAATGAAGTGAGGCACACACTCGATGATGAGCGTGGGGTCGTTTACTACTGGGGATTGTGACTTGGTCCGTCCCGGTTGATGATTTTTACTACATAACTGTTTGAAATTGATTTAATAATGTATTGATTTGGGCTTTGTGCCGGTTATGTAAACCCTTCAGGGGTAATTTATTACTGTTTGTTTATTGAAATCATATTTGGGGCTTCACGCCAGTTATGTAAACCCTTCAGGGGTATTTAAAATGCTTTGAATCATTATTTGAACTTGGTTTTAGAAAACTAAATGATGTTTTCAAAACGATTTTGAAATGGATCGGGTGGCACGCCGCCACGAGATATGATATAGCGCTTGGGCCGCTAAAGCCCCTTCCGGAAGTCTGAACCACCCACAGTGAGCGCAGGACACCCATCATGATGACCCAGTTGGTAACAATGACAACCGGTAACCAAGGATAATACAGTTGGTAACAATGACAACTGTAGGTTACAGTTGGTAACAATGACAACTGGTAACTGGATTTTGAAAAGGTTTTACTGTTTTAAATGATGTTAAGCCCGAGGGGCATGTATTTTAAATGATGTTAAGCCCGAGGGGCATGTATTTGAAAGGTGATGAGCCCGAGGGGCGGTTTTAAAGCGTTTCCTATTTCTTCCTATTATTTACTTGAAAGATGTACATGTTTTACCCGTTGAAAGGATTTTCTACCTGATTTTACACTTTGTTACTATTTTAATGATGTTTCATTGCTCATTATGGGTTGCCTTGTGCATTATGTGTTTTCTTACTCTCAGTCATTATTAATGTGTATTACTCACTGAGTTGGAAGTACTCACATTACTCCCTGCACCATGTGTGCAGATTCAGGCGCTATCGGTACCACCCCGAGATATTGACTACTACTATCGTCAGGGTGGTGATTCAGAGACTACGAGGTAGCTGTTGGCGTTCGCAGCCCCCGTACCTCCTTTATTTTGTCGCTTTCACTTTCTTCAATAATTGTGCTAAAGATATTGTAATAGTTATATTATTATTAGGATTTCTTTAGTGGCTCATGACTTTGTGACACCCCGATCTGAGGGCTGTAGTCGGGATGGTTTGCTATATGTATTTTCATCCGCAAATTACTCTTATTAAAACATATTTATATTATCTTCGTGTTATTTAAATGTTTGAGCGGAGTTGGATTGGTTCGGCTGGCCTTGTCTTCATGAGAGGCGTCATCACGACCGGGATGGGATTTTGGGTCGTGACAGAGTTGGTATCAGAGCCTAGGTTTCATAGGTCTCACGAGTCATGAGCGGGTTTAGTAGAGTCTTGTGGATCGGTACGGAGACGTCTGTACTTATCTTCGAGAGGCTGCAGAAACTTTTTAGGAAAAACTTCACATTCTTGATATCTTTATCGTGCGGTTTGATTCTATAGAGGCTTATGCCTTTATTTCTTTCCTACTCAATTTTTTGCGACACGAAGCGCCTGTGATCAATTGGGCGTCGAAGAGTTGTTGTGGTACTACAGACGTGGTACTAGATGTGTGTTCGGACATGCTATTATCGTTGTCTTGTGGAAGGATGTTCTTCTGTTCCAGCTTAATATCTGTATCTTCTATGGTTTAGAGACCGTGCACGAATTGCTACGATGTCTATGCGTTGTTGTCATACAATGATGGTGAAATGGTAGAGTGCTTATATATGGAACGCGACAGTGAATGACTCGAAAGGAGGATTTCTCAGTGTATGATTTAGAGGTTCAACATTTAATTCTAGTGAAGGAAAGGCAGTCGGACTATAGATGTCCATGTTTGGTTGATGAAGTAACAATACTGGATACTTTCAAGCATGATGGAATTTTCAATGTGATGCAGTGTCGTCGCCCTTGTTTGAATGCATTATGGTTCGTCGGTGTTACTGTTTTCTTGGATTTTTGGCCTTCGGGGCATGGTGTTATAAAATGGTGCCGGAGGGGTGGTTGCCAGGGATAGCTGAGTGCAGCGGTTTAAAAAAAAAAAAATACCGAATTAGTATTTCTGATGTGGATGGCTCGAGAAAGATGATCTTTGATGAGGCTTAGAGTCGATAACATTTTATTGGTTCTGGTGCTGTAGAGATGGATTTCGATTTGATGCAATACGTGAGCAGCAAAGTATGAGGAACAACATGGCAGAAAGTGTTTCGCAGTGGTTGAGGTACTAGCAGGCCAAGTATAAGAAGCAGAGGTCGAAAAGTTTCTTAAAGAAGATGGCTTAACCTAAATAAGAGTGACTGATTAGCATATGGATTTTTGTGGTAGAATAGTCGCGCGCCTTGAGGAAGTGTAGAACGATCCGATGTTAAGGATCGAGTCTTCACAGTGGATCTCGAACGATACTTAGAATATTCTATGTTACCATCGGGAATACGGTGCAGTATTGGAGGAAAGAAAGAAATAGCTTCTGATTCGCAAAAGGTCTTGCAGAATGGGTGTACCAATCTGAGATAATATTGAGCACATAAGGAGGGTATGAGATGGTTCATGAGTATTGAGACGATGTGGTCTCGCGATTCGGGTCACTCGAGGTGAGTACGAATTAAGTGCGTCATGTTGCGAATGGAGCTATTATATTTTTAAGTCAGATCAAGAGTAAATTGAAAGAAGTTAGGTCGGTTAGTAATGGTGGAATCGGCGTGATGGTGGCAATGATCAGTTCCTTCGGCGTGTCAAGTTTTACATGCGGTATGTGGTTGTGCGTGCAGGTTTGATAGCCACCATGACTTGATGGATTTGGGAGATATTTGATTTGAATGGTCTTGTTGTGTGAATGGACTCCGAAAAAGTCATGATGGTTTGAACCACAACTTGAGGTTTGTATTTTCTATGGTTGTGGGAATTCATTTGCGTGTTGCAATTGTTCTTTTGAAATGAGTTGAGTGACAGAGGTTCTAGCCAATGAAGTGTTCATTCTACTAATAGTTCAGAGATTATGAGAAAATTCTTTTACTCTCGCATAGCGGTACGATAGGTGCAGTGAGCAGCATGAAAATTGGATGATGAGGATCAATATTGCGGTTCAGTGTTGACAAGAATGTCATGAGCACTGATTAGTAGGGAAGAATTCAGGTGTTCAGAGTAAGCTGGCATTTTCTTTAGTGTCACCTGGGAACGGTGTCTTGTGTAAGAGGCTTTGTGTATTGATTTGCGGACTCTTGGTTGACTTTACAGAATTAGTGTTGTTGGTGGTATTATATGAGTAGGATGACTCTCAAATGCAGGTCATTTATTGCACCTTAGTCGTGCTTGTGTTTTGTAGCGTATGGCGCTATCCGTCTCCCTAGGGTGATATTTTAGCACTTGGCGTGCTTGTGGAACGTTATGTGGGCTAGATACTTCTTTTCCAGAATTCGTTTTTCTTTATGTGTCACGTTCAAATTGTAGCTTGTCGGCGCATTGATGGCGCCATATGAGATCTGACTCGGTGTTTGAGGCGGCCTATTGCATGAGCAGCTTGCACCGGGTGGGACGAGATTTATTGGAGCTGGAATCTGTGTAATCAGATTTATATAAGGCACATTAAAAGGAAACATCGATATTCTGTTCAGAATGAGGTAATGGCTCTTGACAGGATGAGAGACTCCATGAATTATTGATTCGGTAGGTGGTTACGAGTTTCTACACGTTTCTTTCGTCGTGGTAGTATTGTGAGATTTGGAATTGGATTTATATGCATCATAAGATGTGTTGCGGGCACCAGATTCCTGAAATTTCAGCTATTGTGGTCGGAGGATGCTATTATGGGCAATCGACTTATATGGTGAGTTTGTGACTTTGAGGGGAGGAGAGGACTCAGGCAGGGGGATTCAATATCCCTTTTACTGTTTGTCCTAGTTATGGAGTATTTGTCTAGAACTCTAAAGAGAATGAGTGAGCTTCCTGACTTTAAGTTCCACCTAACGTATAAAGGACTTACTCTATTTTTTGCACATGATCTCATGATCTTTGTAAAAGGGATAAGAGATCTATTCAGGGAGTTATGGAAGCCTTGAAACACTTTAGTAGTGTCACTGGCTTGGTAGCTAACACTGACAAGTCAAGCATCTTTTTTGGTAGGGTTATAAAGGAAGTACAAAAGGAGATAGTTGCTATGACTGGATTTGTACCATGAACCTTTCCTTAAGGTATCTTGCGCTACCACTCTCCTCAAAGAAGTGGAATAAAATGGAATGTCATCAATTGCTAGATAAGATTACGGACAGGATCACAAATGCCTATTCAAGACACTTGTCATATGCATGGAGAGTACAAATTATAAATCTTGTCCTATTTTGGATATATAACTTTTGGAGGCAGTGTTTATACTCCTCAAAATATTCTTAAGGCGGTTGATAAGAGATGTAGGGAATATTTGTGGGCCACATTAGATTAATACAAGAAGATATCTTTGGTAGCATGGAAAAAGGTCTACAGGTTAAAGAAATCTGGTGGCCCGAGCATAAAAGGATGTAGGAGTTGGATGTAGCTTCAGTGGGAAAGCTACTCTGGTAATTGAACGAGAAAAAAGACTTACTATGGGTGAGGTGGGTGCATGAAATTTATATAAAGCAAGCAAGAAGGATATGGAATCATAGTCCCCCAGCATACAACAGTTGGTACTGGAGAAAACTGAATGCAGTCAAAACCGCAATGGATCAATGGTACTAAAATGAAAAGAACAAATTCTCAACAAGTGGCTACTACTCAGTGACTAGAAACTACAATGCTGTGCTAATTGGGCTTGAGAGATTTCAAGAAGCTGACTTAATATGCACTAAAGCAATGCAACCAAAACACAGATTCATAATCTGGCTCGCGAATCAAAATTAGTTGCTTACAAAGAAAGACTTCAAAGACTACTCATACCAATTGAAGATAACATTTGTTGAATGTGTGAAAATGAAAAACATTTATTTGTGCACTGTAATTGAATAACTTAAATAAGGAATGATCTAAGTATATGGTTGGGCATACAATTGGTGGCCAAAGGAGTGACACAGAGCTTATAATGACTGAAGAAGAGAAAATGGAAACAGATGAAGAAGAAAGTGGTGGCAGCTATATTGGAGTAATGCTCGACCATACATGGCAGGCAAGGAACTGAAGAATATTCAGAGCCGCAAGTTTAAATACCAATTTTATTACTGCACAAATAAAAAAAGAGACCAAAGTTAAATTAGAAGTTATACAAATAAATAGGAAAGCACAAAGATGTAGACAATTATTTCAAAGGGTTATGCAATTAGAGTTTGAATAGGCATGTAACAGGAAGATAGATAGAAAGTAAGACCGAATTTGTTATCTATATATTATTTTTTTTGGTTTCTGGAGGCCTTATCTATAGTGCGAGTTGCAGTTATAGATGCTCAGGTGATGCATTAATTTGGTTGGTTAATGTTAATATTTCATATTTATTACCAAAAAAGTTAAATATTTTAAATTTGTTTGTGTAATTTAGAATTAGAGAATATAGTAATTGGCGAATTGATTTCTTGTTTGTAAAATATTAGTTTGTGTAATAAAACATGATTTTTTCATAAATGCAATACAATATGCCTTTATCTTTATCTTTTTTTTTTTTTTGGCTGCAAAGTGAATATAAACGGCTTATTCAACTAGAATCTAGTATACAACACAACCACAATAAAGTAAAAAATAATATATTTGCATTGGATCTTACTTTGACAAAAAATGCCTAGAATTAATCAACCATCTGAGAGTAATATACCACGAGTAAGCTAACTATATCAAAAACTTAGTACAAATCACAAGTTAATATTGTTATACAGACACGCCTCTAAGAATTCAATGGTAAGTTTTAATATATAGGGGAGTATAGTTCAACGGGTTTTAGGGATACCAGAGAGTTTGGGGGGATTATAGGCCGAGCTTAATAGCCACATGTAATGCCACATGATACGTTTTTAGTTAATTAAGAGTGTGTACCGGACACATCTCTAAGAATTCAATCGAAGTATTTTTAATATGAAGGAGAATATAGTTCAGGAGGTTTTGGGATACCCTATAGCTTAAGGAGGTATTAACTCGTTTGGTAACTATAGGGGGCAATTCTGATCCCAACTATATATTAACTGGGAGGCAAAAGTAAGCAAAATTTCACATTGTCTTGGGCAAAATTGTAGCTTTTCCCTATAATCTATCTGGACAATGCTATGGAAATCAAGCAGGCCCATTATTGGAAGAAACTCAGACACAGCAATTTTGTGAAAATTTTGTTTTATTTTTCTAAAGATGCCCACTGAACGATTATAGTACAATGGAGATAATGGTAAGAAAACATCAATTAAAGAAGAAATGTTACAGGTGAAAAGATTTTCCTCCACCAAAAAAGAAATACTGGAACAATTACACAACAGATTAACTTTTGCTGGGTAATTTTACTAGGCAAACACGAAAAGCACAATAAAATTCGTCTTGGTTAACTAGTTTACAAGATTAGTTGAGAAGGGAGAAGTCGTCGCGTCTCTCACTTCTTCTCCAACAGTGGTTCAACGAAAAAAAGAGGTGGGTAAAGCCATTTTTTCTTTTTGGCCATAGCTGCTGCCTGTAGTGGCTTGATTAAGGGAATCCATTGGAACCGTAGCAAAAGCAAGTCATCTTAGATAATTATTACTGTTTATGAACCCGCATGATCACGGATAGGATGGTGCAGTTCAAACTTCAAAGATGATTGATTTCTTAAAAAATTACTCTTTTTATCAGTTTTGGTTAAAACTAATATAAGAAAATACCATAAAATTGGTTAAAAGGCCTACTCAAAACTACATCTCGCTGTTCAAAATTGATTTACCATTCGCAAATGCACAAAAAACGTTCAAAATATAGATACATAGTCCTACATTTACACAGAAGAATTAGAAATGTTCTATTTTTTTAAGATCAGAAAATATGTCTATGGCTCTAAAATCAATGATGAAGCATGCCGAAAAGTGAATTTATAACCGAAAAAGTTATGCTTAAAATCATAAACTGGGAGCTGTTGGGAAAATAATATTCCGCCTAAGAATAATATCCGCGATGAATAATAATAACACAAGAGAGTAACAAAGACAACAAATCTTTTAACGGGGTAAAATACAATGACCGAACGGAGCAATATTACCACTATAATATTACAACTTAGTAGTGTCAAGAGACTACTACAACTTCGAAAGAAAATAACACTTCTTATTTTAATTATCTCACTACAATATTATTCACACTCACTATTTATCTCACAGACTACAATCTGTAGATTATTCTCTCTAACTTCTGTTACTTCTCTCTGCTTTTTGGTGTGTTGAAAGAAGTAAAAGAGCCCTCCTTTTATAGGAGAAAAATACGTAATCTCCAAAAATGCTACAGGAGAATTGTTAATTCTCCTCACAAATTTAGTCTATGGCTCCAAGTCTCTCTGCCAACCTATCCATAGGCACATGCCTATTTCACTTGTTTTTTATTTATTTTAGAAGTAGGTTGGACCTCACAATCTCTCCCTAAAATTTGATTTTTCTTTTTCATTTCAAGTCTTGATCTCAATTTCTGAAAATCTTCAAATTTGAGAGGTTTTGTAAAGATATCCGCAGCTTGATCATGAGACTTCACATATTTGAACTCGACTTCCTTCTTGGCAATGCATTCTCTGATAAAGTGATACTTTGTATCTATATGTTTGCTTCGATCATGATATACTGGATTCTTCGCAAGTGCTTGTGCGGATTTATTGTCAGTACAAATCTCTGTAGCTTCAATCTGCTGTAAATTGAGCTCCTTCAATAATCTTATCAGCCAAATAGCATGGCATATACAGGATGTTGCTGCTACATATTCAACTTCACAAGTCGAGAGAGTAACAATTGATTGTTTTTTTGAACTCCAAGAAATAACAAAATCACCCAAGAAAAATACAAAACCAGTTTTGCTTTTTCTATCATTAATATCTCCCCCATAATCACTATCACAAAATCCAATAAAGTTGAAATCACTAGAAGAAGAGTAAAATAGCCCAAAAACAATAGTACCTTTTAGGTGACGAAGAATTCTTCTAGCGACTTTCAAGTGAGTTGAGTTAGGAGCTTCCATGAAGCGACTTACTACTTCAACTGCAAATAGTATATCTAGCCCGGTACAAGTCAAGTACCTCAAAATTCCTACAAGACTTTTAAAAAATGTGGGATCCATTTTTTCTCCTTCATCAAATTTGGACAATTTTGTTCCACTCTCCATTGGCGTGTTCACAGGGTTGCAGTCGAGCATGTTGAACTTCTTCAAAATCTCTTTTATATAGCTTTCTTGAGAGATATCCTCCATCTGCTTTACTTCTAGGCCCAAGTAGTATGACATGAGCCCTACATCCGTCATCTCGAACTCACGGGACATATCTTTCTTAAAAGCTTCAAACAAACTTGGGTTATTACCCGTGAAAATAAGATCATCAACATAGAGACAAACAAGCAAGATATCTCCATTAATATGAACTTATTCAAATAAACTGCACAAGACACAGCTTCGGCCCGAATTCCTTGGGCATACTTTTAGCTTTTAACATACATTTAGCCATATTGAGAATCATTCGATTCTTTCTCTCTGTAACTCCATTTTGTTGGGGTGAATAAGGTACTGTTAGAGGACGACGAATTCCATGAGACTGACAAATGTCATTAAATTATTTTGAAGTGAATTCGCCTCCTCTATAAGACCTTAAAGCTTTTATTTCATAGCCACTTTCTTTTTCTACAAATACTTTAAAAATTTTAAAAGCAGCAAAAGTTTCAGATTTTTGGTTCAAGAAATAAACCCGAGTCTTTCTACTAAAGTCACCAATAAAAAGCAAAAAGTATTTACTTTTACCAAAGGAAGATGGATTGATTGGTCACACACATCAGTATGAACAAGCTGGAGCGGTTTGGTTGATCTTGACGTAGCCTCCTTTGGAAAACTCCTCCTTGCATGTTTTCCCAGTAGATAAGCTTCACACAATTGATTAGGATGGTTGATTGATGGTATCCCATGCACCATATTCTTTTCCCTCATTGATTTGAGCGCTTCAAATTCAAGTTCCGAATCGCATGTACCAACACCTTGATTCATCTTGCACATTAGCCTTCAAACACTTTGCATCAATTGTCTTAAGATTCAGAGAAAATAATCTATTCTTTGCCATACGCACTTTAGCAATTAGAATTCTACTTGAATCTCCAAGACAAAGATGCATATTTTTCATGTGGATGTCATATTCCTTTTCAAGAAGTTGGCCCAAACTCAAAATATTACTTTTTAATTTTGGGACATAATAAACATCTTGAATTAACATGTGATCACCATTTTTACAGGAAATCAGAATCGTACCTATCCCTTCGATTTGAATCTTTGAGGTATCTTCAAAGGACACATTACCTCTCACATTTTATTGATCTCCACAAACTTTTTTTTGCATCCACACATATGATTGCTTGCTCTATTGTCCAAATACCACGAGCTACTGTCTTCTTCCATGAGTGCCAACAACAACGTTGACTCATCTTCTTCTTTCTTGTCGTTAACAATGTTAGATTTTTCTTCAACATTGCTACGACATTCCCAAGAGTAATGGCCAAATTTATAACAATTATAACTCTCAGTTTTTTATTTGTCATACCTTTGTCTATTATTTTTTGATAGTAGCCACGTCCTCTTCCTCCTCTTTGTCCACGACCACGACCTCTGAATGTTTGGTGGATTTTAACTTTATTGTTGAAGTTGTTACTATTACTTCTTTCTCTTCCATGACCGCCACAGCCTCGTCCCCGTACATTCTCTCGATAGTTCTTTTAACCTCCATAATCCTTGAAGGATGCTTGAGTTTTAAGAAGTTGCTCCAATGACACTTCTTGTCTCCTTTTGATCTTTTCTTTGTGGGCCTATAAAGAACCCTCCAATTGCTCCACCATCATAGAGTCTAAATCTTTAGACTCTTCAATAACACGCACCACAAAATCAAATTTAGGTGTTAAATTGCGAAAGATCTTTTCTACCACTCGGACATCTTCTATGTCCTCCCTGTATCTTCTTAATTGATTCACAATAGCCTTTACTTTTGAACAAAAATTTGAAATGCATTCGGATTCTTTCATTTTTAAAACTTCAAAAATCAGCTCTTAGAGTTTGAAGTTTACCTTCCTCACCTTGTCAACTCCTTGGAGAAAATTTTGTAAAATCTCCCAAGCTTTCTTTAAGGTGGTAGCATCTGCTACCTTCTCAAATATGACATCATCCAAACATTAGTGGATGGGCGTGAGAGCTTGTTGATCATTCTTCCTTATCTTTGCCAAGACATCTTTTTCATTTTGAGGCAGAGCTTCCTCATTATCGGGTTTTGCATACTCTCTGTCTACGATTTCCCACACATCTTGCGAGCCAAGAATGGCTTTCATGCTTAGACACCATTTCTCATAATTATCTTTTATGAGACGGGGGTACTGAAAAGACAACGGACTATTATTTTCCATGGCTCTGATACCACATTATTGGAAAAATAATATCCCCCCTAGGAATAATTTTTGTGATAAATAACAATAACACAAGAGAATAACAAAGACACCAAATCTATTAACAGGGTAAAATACAATACCCGAGCAGAGTAATATTACCACTATAATATTACAACTTAGTAATATCAAGAGACTACTATTACTTTGAAAGAAAATAACACTATTTATTTTAATTATCTTACTACAATATTATTCACACTCACTATTTATCTCACAGACTACGATCTGTGGATTACTCTCTCTAACTTCTGTTACTTCTTTCTGCTTTTTGGTGTGTTGAAAGAAGTGAAAGAGCTCTCCTTCTATAGGAGAAAAATACGTAGCCTCCAAGACTGCTACAGGAGAAAAGTTAATTCTCCTCCACAAATTTAGCCTTTGGCTCGAAGTCTCTCTGCCAAGCTATCTATAGGCACATGCTTATTTCACTTGTTATTTATTAGTTTAAGAAATAGGTTGGACCCCACATGAGCTACATGTTCTTCGTGTGTTGAAAATCGAAATGAATAGTGGTTGGAGTCTCTAATCGATGAAGGTTGTCATGTTATGCCGGAGCAACTTCTTAAATTACAGCACAATGGCAAATGCATGCTTACCAAAGTGGTGTCACGCGACACCGCTTCGTCCAATTTTTTTACTAAATATATGTATTAATACTGTACAGAAACGGATAAGTAGGAAAAAATGATACAACTTGATATAAATTGTGTCTTGGTGTGTTGGTTATGTGCTTGATTTTACTCTAAAAGGTTCAAACTGCAACGAGCACATTTTTCTTGTGCAAATATTTGAGAGAGCCTTTGTGGTTAAAAATTGTGATGAACTCAGGACCTTTTCTAACTTAAGATTCAACAAAACCAATAGACTAAAGCTATTTCCTATCTAGAAGTATGATAATCAAAGTTGTATTCCAATTCTTTTATACATTTCGATATCGCTTACAAAAATTTATGCGTATGCCTTAGAGGACTCTAAACCATGATGCTTTATCGGTAGAGAAAGAGTGTGTGGGATGAAAGTTCTATCTCTTGTATATTTTAATCTGTTATTTATTTAGTGCGCTTTTAAAGCAGCCCTTATATGGTGGATTCTATTTCCGACACTATTAAAAACAGAATGTAATAATTCCTATAGGCATTACCAACTAAGACACTTAGGGTCAGTTTGGAAGGCATTTGGTAATTAAAATTGGTGTAATTATTAAGGTAGTAATTATATAGCTTAGTAATTATACATATAGTAATTACGACAACTTATTTGTTTGTCATACATAATTATAATGTAATTACAAGCGTATTGTTTGATTGCACAAGTGTAATTACACAGTTAAATTAAATTTCAAATGAAGTATTTATCAAAATTTAAAAGTTAATATAATAAATATATGCTTATAAATAATTTCTTATAAGTATAAATGATATAAGATTTGTTATTTAAGATGCATATTTTTTCTTGAATATACATAAATTAGTAATATTATATTTAAATTAATATCGTAAAATTGATATATATTTTTCAAATTAATAATGTTTAATTTAATTAATTATTAAAACTAAAAACATATGTTTTGTAATAACACCATGGAATGCATGTTTGATAAAAAAAAAAATTAATGTTTATAAATATAATGTCATAAAATTATTCAAATATTTGACAAAACTAATATTTCAAGTCTGACTAAAAAATTAACAACATGCAATGTGAAATAATAAGTAAATACTACTACAACAAGTAAATTGGAACCATAAATATAACACAATTTCAAAATTCAAAATTTTTTAACATATGTCAAATTCCAGCATAAAAATAAAAAGTTTATAGCGTCATTCAACAACGAAATTCTACTTTAATGACATCACCCATTATATGTCAAGTTTGTTAATGACTTATTATTTCTAATATTAGGAGGTGTAGTTTCAAAAACTAGAATAATGACGTAGTTATTTAAATGAAGAAAATAAAATATACGAGCAATTTCATGAATTCACAAGAAGTAAAGGTAGAGAAATAAAAGATAAATAAGGTACAAAGAAAAATATATTTTAAAATTAAAAAGTAAAAATAAAATAAAAAGTTAAAATACAAAAAGAATTAAAATAATGGAAATAAAAAGTAATAAATAAAATAAATTAAACTAAAAAAGGAAAGAAATTTAAAAGTAATCTTGTAATTATACAGTGTAATTACCACCAATTCTCACCTCCCCCTTGAGAATTGGAGAGTGTAATTACACCTCTTCAATTACACCCAATTCCATGCTGATCAAGTAATTATTTGGTCAGACAAATATACCGAACTATATAATTACATCCAAATCAAATTTCTGAATGACTTTCCAAACAGGCTCTTATTATTATTGTTACATTTACATGAAAGGTGTTTGTTAAACCTGTTATTGTCTGATAAGTGTTGGATTTAGAAAACCTTTTACTCTTAAAGATCACATTCGCCTTAAAAGAGGATTATTTATTACTGTCGAGAGAAACATATTTTCACAACTTCATAAGGAGCTAAGAGAGAATTTCCTTTCTTATTGTTGATAATACTCTTTAATGATATTTCTTAGTTTAAATATTACGTGTCCCGTTTTCCTATCGTCTAGTATTATTTTTGTTAAATTCTTTTTGGGAGAGAAGGGAAGGTTCTGTAAATAATAACTATGAGAGGCAGCGTGTCATCCTTTCAAGTATTACTTGTATCACAATTTTATATATACTTCGTTTGCTGGTGAAGAATCTGATGGTTGAGTGAAGAATTGGGCTTCTACTTTTTCGAACATCAGTATTTAATTATTTACAACCGTAACCGTCACAAGCATATTTAAATGCCAAATGAATTCAAGTGGAACAGATAGAGAATTATAATATTGCTTAGAAAATCTCAGTGATGATTCAGCATTTTCAACCTTAGTAGGAGTCAAGATGGTGCCTTAGCAGATAAACATGAGGCCATCAAATAATTTGTGAAATAATGAAAATTTAATACACACACATACATCCCTCTTACAATAGAAAAATTTTCCTTCCGCTCCCAAATATTAATCTTCTTGCAATTGAATTGGTCCTAAAATATTTGACGTCATAGAGAAAATAAGAAATATTTACTATTTTTCTCAAAATTCACCTTATTTATAATGAGAGATAAAAGATAATTTTGACAAACACTCTTACTTAGTAAGTTTATTATTATATATTTTTCTTAAAAGGTATACAAAAATCGTAGAAAAACATACAACAATATGGACCAGAAGCAAAAGGAGCTTTCTTCAACCTGTTTATGATTAGATCGATCGATTTCGAATCAATAGGAAAAGCTAGAAGATTCCAACTCTGAAATATATTTATTAAAAGTAGGGAAAAGGATAACATATTTATTCTAGTTTTTCCCGGTTGTTTTATTACAAGGTGAAACGTAATAAAACTAGATGTACCAAAAACTTTTTTCGCAAAATCAGTTGTGTAGCCTATAAGTAGGAATAGCAATCAAATGCTTGGCTCTTCCAGTCACAATACCAAATTTCTCAGTCATATCCAAATCCTTAGGCTGCATTCCATTTGGAAGTTTCCAATCAAAGCAGTGAACTATTTGCGCGACGACCAGTCGTACAATAATCAACGCCAAATGCATCCCGGGGCAACTTCTTCTGCCGGAGCCAAATGGTAAAAGTTGAAAGTCGCGTCCACGAACGTCTACGTTACTTTCAAGAAACCTTTCTGGCAAAAATTTATCAGCTTCGGGCCAAACATTAGGATCCATATGAATTGAATATGAATTGACAATAACTTGTGATCCTTTTTCTATGTAGAAACCATCTACCATACTATCTTCCATTGCTTCGTGAAGTAGTAATGGGGCTGCAGCATGTAACCTAAATGACTCCTTGAATACCATGTTTAAGTATTTCAATTTGTCTAAGTCTGATTCTTCTACCATTCTGTCTAGGCCAACTACTTCTTCTAACTCTTTTTGGAGTTTTTCCATTGCATTAGGATTCTTGAGAAGTTCCGAGAGCATCCACTCCACTGAAGTTGATGATGTATCTATTGATGCTACAAGCATGTCCTGAATAAAAAAAATTATTACCACTAAACATGTTTTGCCTATGTTTCTTCCAAGTCCGGATAAAGGATTAGAGTTGAGGTTAGTTGACTGTTAGCACTGAAAATAATTTAATTATGACGAATCATCTAGAGATATAAAGGATTCATATAGACTCCAATGTAACTAGTGTAGCACTTGAGGTTCTGTTGATTGATTGTTACACGAGTTAAGTTGACTAAAAATAGTGCTATAGTACTATTTAAATTTCAGATTGGGAATGAACGTACCAGCAGGACAGCTTTGACATGGCGACGATCAAACTGAAACTCTGCTTCTCCAGATTGCATAATGGACATCATAGTATCTACAAAATCCTTAGTTTTCTTCTGGTCTGTAGTCTGGACATGTTCATCAATAATCTTCTCAACAAATTCATCAAATACCTTAGAAATATCCTTCATACGACGCGTAAGTCCTTGGATGTCAATAACACCAAAAAAAGGGAAAAAATCACCAAGATTTGGTGTTGCAGCTAAATGTGTAACCTCTTGAACTAAAGATTTAAACCCCCTTTTGTCCAAATCCTCATCCATAAACTTTTTTCCAAAAACCATTAGGCAACTCAAGTTGGCACTCAATGATGAAACCTTAGCACTAAGATCAACAACAACACTATCTTGAGCTGATGATTTAATTGATTTGATCATAAGGGCAACTTCTTCACTTCTAGTTGATCGATACGAGTTAATCTTGTGGTTACTCAACAAGTGAACTGTGCATAATTTTCTCATGTTACGCCAATAAGCGCCATACTTAGAAAAAATCAAATTCCTTTGGCCATAAGAGATGTATTGAGCTGTCTCGTTGTGAGGCCTACTAGCAAAAACATGATCATATGTTTTGAGGATTTTTTCAGCTAATTCAGGAGAAGATATAACATAAGTTGGTACTAATCCTAATTTAAGGTACATAATAGGACCATGTTTTTTGGATAATTTGTAGAAATCTTGGGTTGGGTTTTCACCTAAAAGATGGAGATGTCCTAATATAGGAATCTCTTTTGGACCAGGAGGAAGTTTCTTCTTGTTCTTGATATTTAGCAACTTATGGAAGATGAATAATACAATAAGAGTAAAAACCACTGTTGCCCACATAAAAGCCATGGCCAATAGGACAATATATGCTAGTATGTTGTATGATTATGGGATATAGATAATTATGAAGATAGCAGCAGAGAGCACATATATTTATATAAGAAAAATATTATGTAAACGGCCGCCATTATTCTTACCATGTATTCACCTACTAATTAATTATGGAAAAAGAAAATTCTATCTTTTACTAGTATACGTAATTTTTCTTGGTGAACTATTTTAATCGTACGTGTCAAAACACTATTGTTATTTTGAGTGATTTGTAGTTAAAACAAAATACTTATATAAGGTAATTGATCCTTTATGAAATATATATTGCTCTTTACTTTCAAAATAATTATACAATTTGAAGTAAGAAAGTCAGATAGTCTACCCAACGTGTTCCTTTTACAGAAATATTTGCCCAAATGGTGAAAAAAGTGTTAGTCCAGATGAAGATATTTGGTATGAAGAATAAAAAAAGATGAAAATATTTGGTATGAGAAAAAAAGGGATATATGAAGATGTTTGACATGAAAAAGTAATAAAGTTACATGTTACTATAATATGAGAGATATATTGGGTATATAAAAAGACAAGAATTAAATCTTAGTGACGCATTATAAAAGTTGAGCTGGCCTAAACTCAAAACGAAGACTATGACTGGTGGGATGTGCAGTTATAGATGTCATCAAAGCCACTTAATGAGTAAGTTATGATGGGCAAACCCCAATGTTCAATTGAGTTTAGGTAAATCCTATATCTTTGAGATCGATGATTGTAGGGGAAACAAGGACATTGAGTCCTTAAGGGAGGTTAGATAACAATACATATAAGCAAATTCTACATTTGAAACACAAGAAAGATGTTAGGTAAAAAAAATAAACCTTAAACCTTATGTTTTAAAGTTGATGATCTAAGGACAAAGCAAACAATCACTAGGATTTTTTTTGATTCTGGACCGCAATATATTATATTGTTAGTGTGAAACATTATCGTTTCTAGGTGAAATTTCATGTGTATGAGTGATAATAGTTTCGCTATTATCGATTAAGAAGCTTCATATTTTAATGCTGCATTATTTAATTGTATAGTCCAACTTGAATTACCATGTAACTTAGGTGCTAACCTGATGATGTATTAGTTGAGTGGTAGTAGGATTAAAATAATAGTTAAACTTCTATGGAGAAAACGTTACATTAAATTTAAATTTAATGGCGGAGGATTTCCCTTTCTGATGACTCTATATATGCAGACTGCAGTAAAACTACGGCGGGATTGTCATTTTTCAGACTGCTTATTAGTTATGTTTGAATGTAATTCAGAAATAGTCACTCTTTTGACACGAAAAAATATTTGAACAAAATTATCTCTACTTAAAACATGAAGGAATCATAAGAACGATTAGAAGTGAAACTCCTGCATATTATGTTAGAGTTCAAAAATTTTCTACTAATAAAACTTTAGCGGAGTTTATTGAAGTTCAAAACTTTTAGAAGTGAAACTCAACCATATTATATTAGAGTTCCAACCCAATTCTTAAACAAAATCCCTGCTGCCAAATCTGAAATTCAAACATTTGCTTCTTCAATCTTCCCAGTTCGCCACTTTTTCTACACACTTTGCCCAACTTGTTGTTGCTATATAAAGAGGTGGATCTAAAATTTTAATTTTATGGGTTTAATATTTAAATTTTTTAACATTAAACTCATTATATATTAAAGTTTTTGGTTCATATCTACTAATTATTGCAATTTTAGTAATGTTAATTGCATATTCTGCATTAAAAATATTGAGTTCAGTTGAACTTGATAATTCTGTGCTGCATCCGCCCCTAGCTATATATACACACAACCGCAAAAAATAATAATGGCAAGAACTACAATTCCTGGTTGGATACTGGCAAGTGACAGTAATTGTTTCTAGAAATATACCAACGTAAAAATGTTGCTAACTCGTTGGTTGAATTAATATCCCTACAAAATTTGTTGACGGAACGTCGCAACACACCAAGTTGAATGCTCCAGAATTTTTTTCTTTATTTAATGGTCTTAAAAATGTGAAATTTTCAAAGTCAATCAATCATGCTATGAGTTTTATTTTTTATTTTTCTGTTTACTCAACGGCGAAAGAAATGCGTCGTCACTAATTTGCGACTATAACAGCAACTGAAAAAATGCAAATATAAAGTATATGATAATTTTTATGAATATATATTTGCTCTTTAATTTGTTCTCAAAGTGGCTACTACAATTTGAAGAAAGTCAATAAATAGTCTACCTAACGTGTTCGTCGCACAGAAATATTTGCCAAAATGGTGAAAAACAGGTACAAGATCTTTGACAATCGAAAAAGAAAGAAGATGAAGATATGTATTTGAAGATGAAGATGTATGAAGGTAATGTTATAGCATATTAGGAAGGAAACATTCGTTCTGAAAAAGTTGCTTGACCAAATTTGGTATCAGTTTTACTATTCTTTATAGACCAGGACAATAATAATATATACCCGAACAAGTCACACATAATATAATTCCGTTGTCGTTTCGTTTTCGTTTTTATTAGTTAAAAATTTCTCATTTTGAGAGTGGCATTAAGTCACAACATGCCTCACCATAAGCCTTACAGTGAATATATATATATATATATATATGTTACGATTCAAAACTCAATCTGTCGTGATGGCATCTATCGGGATATTAGGCAAGCCGACACCCATACATGCCTCTTTCAAATTCAGAATATACTAAAATAAATTTAAATAAGTGAAAATCTCATTAAAATCGGATAAAACTGTCACAACTCGATACAGAAGTTTTTAAAATCAGGGTGTCACTAAGTACATGAGCATCTATACAAATACAAGGTCCGATGCACTGTCTAAGAGAGCGGAAACTGGATGAATAGAACTGAGGGATAGGGGAGGAGAGTCAAGGTATGGGACGCCAGACAGCTACCTCGATAATCTCCGAATGACATGAAAACTCTGAGAATCAGCAAGCACCGTGTCAGGAAACACCTGGATCTGCACACGAAGTGCAGGGTGTAGCATGAGTACAACTAACTCACTAAGTAACAAGTCTAAATATTGGGCTGAAAGAAGTGATGAGCTTCACATGTATAGTTCAATTATAGAATTACAGTACAGAAATGTAGGCATGCTTCCAAGTTTAACAGTTAAAACTCAACAAGTAAGATATGTCAAGTTCAATTGAAACAAGATATGCTCTACCTTGATATCTACATGTCAGTTATGTATGCCAACTGCAGTACAAAATAGTGATAAAATCATATGCATACTCTTAGAGCATCAATCACTCAGTCCTCCCATTCACTCCATCCTCACAATCACTCATTCCTTACAGTCACTCCATCCTCACAGTCACTCAATCCTCTCAATCGCTCGGCACTCGCGATCGCACTTAGTAGGTACCTGTGCTCATTGTAGGGTGTGCTGACTCCGGAGGGGCAGATCTAACCCAAGCGCTATAATAAGCCAATCATGGCATGAATCAATAAAATATGTTGCGGCGTGCAGGCCGGTCCCATAAATATCCTCACAATCAGGCCCTCGGCCTCACTCGGTCATCAATCTCTCTAGTCTCTCGGGCTCACAGGAATCATGATAATAAGCCCAAACAATAATGATATGATGTTTCAATAAATGGCAACAGAGCCTGAGATATGATATGCAATTAATAGCTGTGACTGAGTACATAATTACAAATTAAGCAAATAATTCAACATGCAACACGACCTCTGTGAGTCTCAACAGTACCATCATGTAGCCTAAGCATGCATGACTCGCATCTCAATTTCTCTAACACATGGAGAATATACGGATAACAACAAGATTATTCAACTATACAGTTCCACGGAATCGACCAAGTCATAAATCCTACGGTGCACACCCACACGCTTGTCACCTAGCATGTGCGTCACCTCAACACCAATCACATAATACATAATTCGGGGTTTCATACCTCCAAAACCAAGTTTAGAAGTGCTACTTACCTCAAATAGTACAAATCTCCACTCCAATAAGCCCTTGCCTCGCGAATCGGCCTCCGAATGCCTCAAATCTAGCCCCAAACAATTTGATACAATCAACTCAAGCTATAGGAATCAATTCCATATAAAAATGCTAAGTTCTAAAACAAAAGTCAACCCCCGGGCCCATGCCTCGGAATCTGATGAATGTTACAAAATCCGGTCACCCATTCAACCACGAGTCCAACCATATAAAAATTATTCAAATCCATTACCAAAATCTCGCTCAAATTCCCAAAACTCGGCCTAAGAAGTTTTCTCCATTTTTTCCCAACTTTTCAACCCAAATCTGATGAAATCGAAGATAGAAACATGGTATTTAACCAAAACTAAGTAAGAATTACCTACCCCAATTACTCCCTTGAAAATATCTCCAAGAATCGCCTCCAACCGAGCTCCCAAAATCAAATTGTTAAATAACCTCAAATCCTCATTTTTTAGACTTTAAATTCTGCCCAGATATCCCTTAATCGCGATCGCGAAGCACAAACTCAATTGACAATTAATTAATCCTGCGCGATAGCCTAAAGACCCAAGCGAACGCGATGCACTGATCCCTCATACCTACGCAATCGCGAATAACATCACGCGATCGCGATGAACAATCGCGCGTGAATCCCCGGCCTTCTCTTCTTCTTCGCGAACGCGACCTAGCCCACGCGTTCGCGCTTCACAACTTCACTATCCTATGCAATCGCAGTCCTCTACTCGCGAATGCGTAGAGTAAAAATCCAGCTTCCCATAACAAGCCTTCACGATTGCAGACCTAACCACGCGATCGCATAGAAGGAAACCAAACCTGAACACCAGCAAACTTCAGCAGTCTCCTAAGTCCCATTTTCACTCCTTTAATCATTTGAATTCCACCCGAGGCCCTCGGTACCCCAATCAAACATATCAACAAGTGCTAAAACATCATATGAACTTAGTCGAGGCCTCAAATCATATCAAACAACATCAAAAATACGAATCGCAACCCAATTCAAGCCTATTGAGCTTATGAACTTCTAACTTTCACATTCGATGCTGAAACCTATCAAATCAGGTCCGATTGACCTTAAGTTTTGCACACAAGTTATAAATGACACAACAGAACTACTCCAACTCTCGGAACCAAAATCCAAGCCCGGTAACCATAAAGTCAACTCTCGGTCAAACTTTTTAATTTTCAAAACTTCTAATTTTCCAACTTTCGCCATTTCAAGCCTAAATCAACTATGGACCTCCAAATCACTATCCGGAAACACTCAACGGAGCTATCAGAACCATCAAAACTCTATTCCGGAGCCATTTACACATAAGTCAACATTCGATCAACCTTTTCAACTTAAGTTTCCAACCTTGAACTAAGTGTCTCAACTTATTCTGAAACATCCCCGGAACGGAAACTACAGTGGTAAGTCTCATAACGACAATTAAGCATAAAATGACCAGTAAACGGGGGAACGGGGCTACAACACTGAAAATGCCCAGTCGGGTCATTACATCCTACCCCTCTTAAACGACGTTCGTCCTCGAACGGGTCTAGAAACTTGCCTGGAGTCTCAAATAGGTGTGGATATCTGCTTCGCATCTCCCGCTCGGTGTCCCAAGTAGCCTCCCACGACTGGCTGACCTCTCCACTTCACCTTCACTGAAGCTATGTTCTTTGACCTTAACTTTCGAACTTGGCGATCCAAAATGGCCACCGGTTCCACATCATAAGTCAAATCACCATCCAACTGGCCCGTGCTGAAGTGCAAAGCATAAGACGGATTCATGACATACTTCCGGAGGATGAAAACAAGAAACATAGATGAACACTCGACAGACTAGGCGGCAAGGCAAGCTTGTAAGCCACCTCTCCAATCCTCTGAAGCACCTCAAACGGCCCAATATACCGAGGGCTCAACTTGTCCTTCTTCCCGAACCTCATAACACCCTTCATGGGTAAAACCTTGAGCAGTACCTTCTTCTCTACCATGAAAGCAACATCAAGAACCTTCTGATCGGTGTAACTCTTCTATCGAGACTACACCGTGCGAAGCCGATCCTGAATTAATTAACCTTGTCCAAAGCATCCTCAACAAAGTCAGTACCCAATAGCCTAGCCTCTCTCGGCTCAAACCATCCCACCGGAGGCCGACATCGTCTCCCATACAAAGCCTCATACGAAGCCATTGAATGCTCGATTGGTAGCTGTTGTTGTATGCAAACTCTGCGAGCAGCAGAAGCTGATCCCAAGAACCCCCGAAATCAATGACACAAGTATGTAGCATATCCTCCAATATTCGAATAGTGCACTCGGACTGTCCGTCTATCTGAGGGTGGAATGGTGTACTTAACTCAACTTGGGTGCCAACTCTCGCTGCACTGCTCCAAAACTCCATGTCTCGATCTGAAATGATGGACACCGGCACATCGTGAAGGCGAAAAATCTCGTAGATGTAGATCTCAGCCAACCGCTCCGAAGAATAAGCAGTTCCAACTGGAATGAAATACGCGGACTTGGTCAATCAATACACAATCACTCAAATAGCATCAAACTTCCTTGAAGTTCGTGGGAGCCCAACTACAAACTTCATGGTGATACGCTCCCATTTCCACTCCAGAATCTTAAGTCTCTGAAGCAATCTGCCCGGTCTCTGATGCTCGTACTTCACCTGCTGACAGTTCAGGCACCGAGCTACAAACCCCAGTATATCCTTCTTCATCCTTCTCCACCAATAGTGCTGCCTCAAGTCCTGGTACATCCTCGCAGCACCCGAATGAATGGAATACTGTGAACTGGAGGCCTCCTCAAGAATCAACTCACGTAGCCCATCTACATTAGGCACACAAATACGATGTTGCATCCTCAACACCCTATCATCCCCAATAGTAACATCATTGGCATCACCGTGCTGAACCGTGTCCATAAGGACAAGCACATTGGGATCATCATACTGGCGCTCTCTGATGCGATCATATAAGGAACACCGAGAAACCACACAAGCTAGAACCCGGCTGGGCTCCGAAACATCTAATCTCATGAATTGGTTGGCCAACACCTGAACATCAACTGCAAGCGATCTCTCACTAACATGAATAAATGCAAAGCTACCCATACTCACCGCCTTTCTACTAAAGGCATCGGCCGCCACATTGACCTTCCCGGGGTAATATAGAATAGTGATATCATAGTCCTTTAGCAGCTCCAACCATCTCTGTTGTCTCAAATTTAGATCCTTTTGTTTGAACAAGTGCTGGAGACTCCGATGATCCGTAAATACCTCACAAGACACACCATAGAGATAATGCCTTCAAATCTTCAATGCATGAACGACGACTGCCAACTCCAAATCGTGAACAAGGTAGTTCTTCTCATGGGGCTTCAACTGGCGCGAAGCATAAGCAATCACTATACCCTCCTGCATCAAGACACACCCAATACCAATCCAAGAAGCATCACAATACACTATGGTCAAAGCAGTCTTGTGCTTTTGAAAGCTCTCCCCACACTCATCCGACCACCTGAAAGGAGCACCCTTCTAGGTCAATTTGGTCAATGGCGATGCAATAGACGAGAAACCCTCCACGAAGCGACCATAATAATCGGCCAAGCCGAGAAAGCTCTGAATCTCAGTAGTTGAGGACGGTCTGGGCCAACTCTGAACCGCCTCTATCTTCTTCGGATCCCCCTTAATCGCCTCACTGGATACCACGTGCCCCAAGAACGCCACCGAACTAAGCCAAAACTCACACATGGAGAACTTGGCATAAAGCTTCTCCTCCATCAGCCATTGCAATACAATCCTCAAATGCTGGGCATGCTCCTCCTAGCTACGTGAGTACACCAGGATATCATCAATGAATACTATGACAAACGAGTCGAGATATGGCTGAAATACACTATTCATCATATGCATGAATGCTGCTGGGGCATTGGTCAGCCCAAAAGACATCACAAGGAACTCATAGTGACCATAACTGGTCCTAAATGACGTCTTTAAAATATCCGAGTCCTGAATCTTCAACTGGTAATACCTAGACCTCAAGTAAATCTTAGAGAACACCCTCGCTTCTTGACTGGTCAAATAGATCATCAATGCCCAGCAAAGGGATGCTTGTTCTTGATTGTAACTTTGTTCAACTACCTATAGTAGATGCATATCCGTATAGTACCATCATTCTTCTTCACAAACCGAATCGGTGCACCCCACGGCGACACACTAGGCCCAATAAATCCCTTTTCAAGAAGTTCCTGAAGCTGCTTGATAAGTGGGGATTTTGACTACTTATTAGCGCCTTTTAGCTTTTATTTTAGTCTAAAAGCATTGAATTGCGTTCTCGAAACTAATGATGCGCAAAATTGTAGGAATATTGAAAGTTGAACTCCCTAGATGAAATCCGGCTCAAAGAGGAGTAGTCCAAGTACAAAGCAAGAAAGGGCACAGAAACATACAAAGTGCGATCCGCAGAAGAAATTACGGTCCGCAGAATTCCATCTGCGGCCGCAACCAAAGAAGGAAAACCCAGCAGATGTTCGTGCAAACTGCAGACCGCACATGAATTGTGCAACCGCAAAATAAGGGCTCAAGACCAAGATCAGAGAGATGACAAAACAACCAAGTCCAGAGCTTCATTGAATTACGGTCCGCATAAGATAGGTGTCGCCCGCAAAAGATTATCATGCGGCCGCAATCATACTACTGCGGACCACAAAAGAGGGCCTTGCAGCCACAGTGCTAAATCTGTGGATCGCAAAATACTGTCTCGCAGCCGCAGTTTAGAATTGTGCGGCCGCAGAATATCAGCTCCTGCCAGATGAAGAATTCTATGGACCACACATGGAATTATGCGGCCGCATTTGAGGATTCGAATAGCTTCGTATGATGATTTGGGACTTAGGTGTATGTCCGAATTTGAATTTGGAAGTACATAGGACAATTCAGCGCATTTACGAAACAACGGAAAGTTGAAGTTTTGAAATGGTTATAAGTTTGACCGAGAGTTGACTTTGATGATATCAGGTTTGGATTATGGTTCCAAAAATTTTAGTAACTTCATTATGTCATTTGGGACTTGTGTATAAAATTTGAGTTCATTCTGAATTAATTTGACATGTTTCAGCACGGGTTATAGAATTAAAAATTTCATAAACTCATAAGTAGGTCCGTAATATGTTTTGAGACTTGTTGGTATGTTCGAACGAGGTTCCAAGGGGCTCGGGTGAGTTTCTGAGTAGTTTCGGACCATTTTTAGGCCATTTTTAACTGCTGGTTTTTTGCTACAGCAGTGTGCATTGTTGAAATTTTTGTTGCACAGGGCTGACTTTGGAAGCTTATATCTCACAATCTATAAGGAATTTGGAGATGATCAAAATGTAAAAGTTGTAAAATTTTGAGTCTAGTTTGCAGAAAGGTAAAACATTCATTATTATCTCCTTAAACTATTGGGTGCGCCTAAAATCCCTCGAATTATTATCTCATTCATAACAAAATTCCCTCCTTGCTTTCTTTCAGGTGTGTGATATAAATACTCTTTATTATTTTTAAGAACCTCCCACGTAACATTTCTTGTAGATAATAAATCTAAAAACTGAATTAGTTATGGAGTTCAAGTTTTAATCAAATTTTGTAAAAAAGCACACAGTTAAAATATATTTTAAGAAAAAGAGACTAGGGTAATAAATAGACGGTCAATTGTAAAATTCCCTTTCCTCAATGGCGACTTCAAGATAGTGATTTCCTCCATTAATCATCGATCTCATCTTGTTTCTTCTCCATTACCCCTTCGATTTCTCTGCATAATTTTTGCTGCTATTCGGGATTTTTGAAGGGAAAGACAAAAATTTCGAGTTCGATTAAAATTCTAGGGTTTATTGGATTTTCATTGGTTGAAGATTGTTGAAGGGGAAAAACCAAAATTTTAAGTTGTTGAAGAAGATATCGACACACAAGTACTATTTCTGTATAAGTTAAATTCTTAGTTGCAAAATTTTGGTTTGATTCAGTTTCTTTCGAATAAAAAAATTAGGATTTTTTGGTGAATTTGATGATTATTTTTGCTTGTCCAGGGAATTCTAACTCGTACCGCTGCAAAAAATGACAAGCCACGCGATCGTTAGCCTGAGAAATTAAACTAAATAATTACATATAAATTTAAGGCCTGGGCAGAAAATATAACATAGAATATAATGATTTGAAAGACAACTACCGCATATTATTTCCATCCAAAAAAGTATCTTTCTGGATTAGCATTTGTTACTCAAGTTCTCAAAGATGTAGACTACCCACATCCACAAAATACATGCAACCCAATTTCTATAATGTATTGGACGGATGTTCATTCTTTCATATAAAATGGGATAGAGAAAACAAGAAAGTTAAAAACACAATTAAGAAATAACGAGCTATATAGGAAGAATTTCAGAGGGGACCCCATGGAGAAAGGGAGAAGGAAAGTGAAAAAAATAGGAGGAAAAGTGAAAAAATAAAGGGAAAAGTAAAATATAAAGGAAATATGGAGAAAATAAAAGAAAAAATAATTCATAAAAAGTTTAAGGCTAATAATTAGCCGTTATACCATGTCAAGTGGTCAATTTTAATGGTCTATTAAGGCGTTCACGTGACCTTCAACAAGTTATTACAAACATTATGCTAGGTAAGCAAGGATGAGTTTTATTATGAAGGAGATAATATATAGTTGGGTGGGAGGTTGTGGGGGGGG
>MCJB01025988.1:0-31729 GCA_002018475.1 Nicotiana obtusifolia
ATATATATATATATATATATATATATATATATATATATATATATATATAAAACGTGAAATAGACATATCATTTCAATTAGTATGGACTTTGGCCTATAACGTTACCTGGAGGATCATAGTTGCAAGAGACAACATATCCTCCATTGTTACACTGAACCCTAGCATATCCAATACGAACCGAATTACGCCAAATCACCTGAGTATAGTGTCCACACTCCTGCCTTAGGCACAAGTATTTGAGTCATGGTCATAGTATTGGTTCTCATTGACCCACATCTTGACGACCTTAGCGGCTGTCAAGAAATCGCCGCTTCCCTCAGCTAGGTTTTCGCCGTATTGGCCATGAGAATGTACGAGGTTGCAGTTTGCAGCCAATTGAGAAACATAATTTTGTGCATAGGCTGCTACCTAGCTCGTCGTCCCAAGTTAATGGTTTCACGCCTACATCTGCCCGAGCTGTGTTATGGGCATCCAAATAGTCTTTTTAAGAGTTTTGGGCATGAGAAGAATGAGATATTATTAGGAATAAGAGAAGTGTAGAGACGAGAAAAAATGAAGGC
The DNA here is from genome assembly GCA_002018475.1 of Nicotiana obtusifolia. Lineage (NCBI taxonomy): Eukaryota > Viridiplantae > Streptophyta > Magnoliopsida > Solanales > Solanaceae > Nicotiana > Nicotiana obtusifolia. Next base: position 561 of record MCJB01025988.1, read on the forward strand.
ATTTGTGAAAAGAGAACAAATGCCATGGCTATAGCAGAAATGCTGTATTTTGAATGGAAAAACTAGATTTACTACTAAGGGTATTTATACGAGAAATCTTGAAGATTTCACGCCGATCATTCATGTACTTACTAAAATTTTTGACATGATTATATCAATGTAATATATCCTGTTATAGATAGTTATTCATCCTATTTTCTAGGTTACCATATTGAACTTATATAAGCAGTTACCAATTGTTGTAAAATAGTTTTACCTGATGTTGCAAAATAATTTTAAATTGTCAATGCATGAAGTTAAACACTTTTTTGATCTATCAGATATGATTTTTGTTAAATAAAATAGACTGGTTATGGTTAATGTGTTAATTAATATTTTCTACATTTTACGATCTGATTAATTTATTCTTCCATATTTATTTCTCTTTTTTGTCAGAATGGGGATGTCCATTGGAAAAAGAACTTAAAATAAATATTTTGATGTTTGTTTTTTCTAATAATCTTATTTCTAAATTTTATATTATATTTCTTATAATAATTTGTGCAACCAATTCTCTAAAAGAAAAAACTATAAGAAAACCAAACACAGTGTGTGTGTCTTCTTCTTTCTTTTCTCAATATTTGTGGAAAACTTGAACATGGGCAGTCATCTCGATGACGTTAAATAACTTTCAAATTTGGACGTAAAGAATATTAGGATATTCTTCAGTTCTTTCTCTAATTCCCTTCCCTATACGTTACTCATGTACTATCACACTTTTCTATTGCCTAATTCCAATCACGACTTGATCTTGGAGTATAAATAACTTTCTATTTTTTGTCCCAATCACGACTTAGACTTTAGATTCAAATGGCAATGTTTGTTTGCTTGTTTGTTTGTTTTTGTAAATAGCTTATGTTTGTTTCGTTTTTCGACATTAGTGGAAAAGAAAGCTCAAGTTGTAGGGAAAAAGCTAGAGTTTGAAATCCTAAAGCATCTCGCTGTAATGGCGTTCACTTATTTCCCTATAATTTTAATGGATAAATGACAACCAAACTCGTTAAAAAGACTTCGGCCAATGCTTTAGGTGGTGAAGTATAGACCCAAGAGAAAACTTACAAGAGAGACCAGTGTTTTTGTTATGCAAAAAGAGTAATTTAATATATATATATATATATATATATATATATATATATATATTGATAATGAGAAAGAATTTTGTAACTATTGCCATTTAGTAAGTCAACTTAACGTGATGATAAAATCTACACTATGATAATTGACATTCTCATATACCTTAGTCCTTAAAAAAAGTTTATGTGCCACGATCCCAAGGCAAAGGTTTGCGCATCAGGGTCGCAAATTGTGCCTCACGACTTGACTATAAGATCAAAACTCAGAAGATGCGTAAAACTAATGTTTTAAACTTCAAAAAACGACGCTTTTGGAAAATAACTTCTATTAGATTTGATAAAAAACATTACTAAATACTTGGGTATACATGGATTGGATTGGTTTGATTTTTATCAAAACCAAATCAAATCAGCTATATCGGTTTGGATTGGTTCGATTTTATCGGGTTTTTGAATTTTTTGGGGTTTTTGTATAACGTGAATGTTATTTAATCTTACTTTGTTAAAGTTATAGATACAATTTAGATTAGTGAATATATATTTAGTAAAAGTTAAAAAGATTGACAAACATATGATATATTAAAATATTCTAATGGGAGAATTATTTTTAGTATCACATGATCGCATATAGTTATTTTCCTAATCGTCTATCAATAATTTTTCGTTAATGTACTCTTTCAAGGTTAACCGAATTTAATAATTAAATATAAAAATCAACATGATACCTAAATAATGATATGTTTTATTTTATTTTAAATTATTGAAATACTATTTTATATTCGAAAAAAATATAAGAAATCTTAACACATGAATATAGAAGAACAAAGAGATGATTGACGCATTTCAATATAACACTTGATAAAAAAATGATACAATTCATTATTTAAAGTAAATAAAAGTGAATGCACTACTTCATAGTTCTATTAAATATTATATTCCATGAGAAGCTCCCAAATATTTCTATATTTATAAAGAAAATTCAATATAAAGTCTTAAAAGTATTTATAAAAATTATATATTTATATGTTGGTTTGGTTCGATCGTATTTTTTTATTCAATATCAAATCAAATTAGACCAAATCTAATCAGATTTTTTAATCGATTCTGTTTGCCTTTTTATTTGGTGCGATTTTCCGATTCGGTTTGAACACCCCGCTAAATACTATTTGGTTTCGTTAACTTTGTAAAACTTGTTGCTGTTGAATATCACAATTTATCATTTGAATTGCATAAAATTAATGTTGATGGTACCTACAGTACCGAATGAAGTCTTGATTTTTCATTAAAACCTTCCTAACAAGACTTCTCAAGAACCCCAGCAAAATTTCTTAATTCTTTTTCAGATGAATAGTTGAATCTTGATTCCAAAGTTGGGAATTTCTAAACAAGTCGGACTCGCTGGAAAATCTTCACTAGAGAAATTCTTCGCCGGTGCTTCTTTCCTCCTCAGATCTACTGGAAATAGGTTCAATTTCTCCTCTTTGCCGCGGATTCTTTTCACCTTTCACCAGTAGAAGATCAAAGCCATAACCGAAGCCGTCACTGCAAAATTGATTGTATTTTCAATGGAAACAGATCTACTGGAGTAGAATACACTTCTCTGTTCAGGTTCTATTGTTACTCTCTTGTCTTGATATTTTAATAGTTTGATATTTTAACATAAATGTATCTCCAGCCTGCCTATTAGTTCTTGAATCTTTAATTAGTATTTGTCTTGGCATTGTCAAATTAATTGCATATAGCTTTGCCCACTTGTTTATATTGTTATCTACATGTTTACATCTTTATTTTGAACAATATATCCCTAGTAGTTCTGCACTAGTTTTGCACGTCTTCTTTTTGATCTTTAGTTGTAGATCATAGTCTTCTTTAGCTCTTTTATTGTATTTGTTCATTAGTTTTTCTGACCTTTAGTTGTAGATTATAGTTCCCTTTAGTACCTTTATTTTATTTCTTCACCTGTTTTACTGACCTTTAGTTGTACATTATAGTTTCCGTTAGTCCATTTATTTTATTTCTTCACCTGTTTTGCGACCTTTAGTGGTAGATTATATTTCGGTTATTCATTTTATTTTTGTCGCTTGTGTTTGGGATAGTACTTGCATAGTGACTCCTAGATTATAGTGGCTTTGGTGAACAATGGTAGGGTAAGGTCTTGTCCTCAAGAGTGTCATTGGGAGAGGAGAGAGGGGGTGGGGGGAGGGGGGGGATCAGAGGGCTAAGGGAGCTACTAGACTGAGAGTGGGGTCTTGGAATATAGGAACTTTGACTCGTAAATCTGTAGAGTTAGTGAAGATTCTCGAGAAAAGGAAGATTAATATAGCCTGTATACAAGAACTATGCGGGTAGGAGATAAGGCGCGAGATGTGTACATGTTTAAACTATGGTATTTTGAGAGGGTGGGAGGCAGACACGGGGTAGGTATCTTGGTTGATAAAGACCTCCGAGATCTAGTAGTGGAGGTTAGAATGGTGAATGACAGGCTTATGACTATTAAGCTAGTTATTGGAGGTTTTACTTTGAAGATAATCAGTGCATACGCACCCCAAACAGGCTTGAATTAGAAAGTCAAGAGGCATTTCTAGGAGGATTTAGATGAGATGGCGCGTGGTATGCCGCGTATCGAGAAGCTTTTCATAGGAGGAGATTTCAACGGTCGCATTGCAGCGACGTCTGGGGGGTATGATGATGTGCATGGTGGCTTTGGTTTTGGAGATAGAATCGGAGGAGGAACGTCTCTGCTGGACTATGCTAGAGCATTTGATTGGTGATAGCGAACTCGAGTTTCCCGAAGAAGAGAGAGCACTTCGTTACCTTTCAGAATTTGGTGGTCGAGACTCAGATTGATTATTTACTCCGTAGGAAGTTCGATATAAGTCTTTGCACGGATTGTAAGGTCATCCTGAGTGAGAACCTCTCGACCCTTCATAGGCTTCTGGTCATGTACCTTGAGATCACGAGGAAGAGGAGGAAGAGGTCGATGTATAGCCAACATAGGATCAAGTGGGGAGCCTTGACGGAAGCTAAAGCACTGGAGTTGGGGGTCAAGCTGCAGACTATGGGGGCTTAGAGGAGTAGTGGGTACGCAAGCGCTATGTGGACCATGACTGCGCAGTGCATTAGAGAAGCCGCGAGAGAGGTATTAGGGGTCTCAAAGGGTTACTCCGGTGATCACAAGGGAGACTAGTGGTGGAATTGCGAGATGCAAGAAAAAGTAAAAATCAAGAAAACGGCGTATCTGAAGCTAGTGGATAGTGTAGACGAGGAGGAGAAGAGGGCGAATAGGCAGAAATATAAGTTGGCTAAGAAAGAGGCAAAGCTAGCAGTTACAGCGGCCAAGACTGCATCTTTTAGTCGTTTGTATGAGGAACTCGAAGGCCAAGGTGGGATAAGAGGTTGTTCAGGTTAGCCAAAGCATGAGAACGGAAGGCTCGTGACTTGGACCAAGTGATGCATCAAGGACGAAGAAGGTAGAGTTTTGCTGGATGAGGGCCTTATCCGTCGGAGATGACAGACTACTTTCATAGTCTCTTGAACGAGGAAGGGGACATGCGCATTGTATTGGGTGATTTGGAACTGTCTGGGAGTCGTTGTGACTTTGGGTATTGTAGGCGGATTAGAGCTGATGAAGTGGAGGGGGCTATGCGTAAGATGAGCAGGGGCAAAGCGACCGGGTTTGATGAAATTTTAGTGGAGTTTTGGAGGTGTGCGGGTAAGGCAGGCTTGGAGTGGCTCACTAGGTTATTTAATGTCATTTTTAGAATGAAGAAAATGCTCGAAGAATGGAGGTAGAGCATGATGGTTCCTATATACAAGAACAAAGGTGATAACCAAAATTACAATAACTATCGGGGTATCAAGCTGCTTAGTCATACTATGAAAGTCTGGGAGAGAGTGGTGGAGCTGAGGATGAGGAGGAGTGTGTCTATTTTCGAGAAATAGTTTGATTTTATGCTAGGGCGTTCGACTACAGAAGCCATCTACCTTGTTAGGAGATTGATGGAGCATTATAGGGAGAGGAAGAAGGACTTGCATATGGTGTTCATCGACTTAGAAAAGGCATACGATAAAATTCCGAGGGAGGTTTTGTGGAGATGTTTGGAGGCTAGAGGTGTACGTGTTGCTTACGTTAGGGTGATTAAGGACATGTATGATGGAGCAAAGACCCGAGCGAGGACGGTGGGCGGGGATTCGGACCATTTACTGGTTATGATGAGGTTGCATCAGGGGTCGGCACTTAGCCCTTTTTTGTTTGCCATGGCGATGGACGTACTGACGCGCCACATCCAAGAGGAGACGCCATGGTGCATGCTATTTACAGATGATATTGTATTGATTGACGAGATGCGAGGCGGTGTGAATGCGTAGTTAGAGCTATAGCGGTAGACCCTTGAGTCTCAAGGCTTCAAGTTGAGCAGGACCAAGATAGAATTCTTGAAGTGTAAGTTCAGTGGTGAGACTCAAGAAGGGTAAGGGGAGGTGAGGCTGGACTTGCAGGTCATCGCTAGGAGAGGAAGTTTTAAGTACCTTGGGTCTATTATTCAGGGAGATGGGGAGATTGATGAAGATGTCACACATCGTATTGGGGCGGGATGGATAAAATGGGGACTTGCTTCCGGTGTTTTGTGCGACAAGAAGGTGCCACCGAAACTTAAACGTAAGTTCTACAGAGTGGTGGTCAGACCGACGATATTGTATAGGGCTGAATGTTGGCCAGTCAAGATCGCTCATGTCCAGAAGATGAAGATAGCAGAAATGAAGAGGTTGAGATGGATGTGCAGGCATACCAGGTTAGATAGGATTAGAAATGAGGTTATTCGCGACAAGGTGGGTGTGGCCCCTATTAAGGACGAGATGCGGGAAGTGCGATTTAGGTGGTTTGGTCATGTGAGGAGGAGGAGTACAGACGCCCTGGTGAGAAGGTGTGAGAGGTTGACATTGGAGGGCCTACAGAGAGGTAGAGGTAGGCCAAAGAAGAGGTGGGGAGAGGTGATTAGGCAAGACATGGCGCGGCTTCAGCTGACCGAGGACATGACCCTTGATAGGAAGGTATGGAGGTCGAGGATTAGGGTAGTAAAGTAGGTATTCTAGAGTGTTCTTAATAGTAGTATCGGCATGCAGTCTCGCTTTTTGTTGGTAGTAGGTTTTTATTGACTAACCGTTGTTTTCTTTCATTATGATCACCTTATTATCTTGTTGTCTTTATTGTGCTTTTTATATGGCTTTTGGGTTGTCCCTTCTTGTTTATATTTTAATTAATGTGGTGCTTATGCTTTCGTGAGTCGAGGGTCTATTGGAAACAACTTCTCTATCTTCACAAGGTAGGGGTAAGGTCTGTGTATACACTACCCTACTCAGACCTCACACTGTTGGATAATACTGCGTATATTATTGTTATTAATAATAGAGCTTAAAATTCAAATGTTCTCGAGGTTTCCTTTTGTTATTGCAATACATTCCTCATTGAGTAACTTTATAGAATAAAAAAATTATACAGTGAGAAATCATAGTAGCAAATCTGATTGTCAAGATTTATCAGATTTGGGTTCAAAGAAAGTAGAATTACTTTATCTTTCAGCAAATTTGTATGGACTTATTTGAGTTATGCCTTGCTTGGTCCATCTCTTATGATATATTGAAGGTTCTCTACGTAGCATGTCATCAGCATCACCAGTAACGTACGCAGACTTTTTTTGCAAAAGGTGTCCATGTATGAAAAAATAGACAAATCATTGACATGGCGCCAAAACTTTATAGATTTCGCATGACATTCATTAATGGCCATACAAGCAAATTGTACATGGCACAAGTGCAGGATTAAAGTTGAAAGCACCATCAGGGTCGTGTATTGTGCTACAGCCTACAAGAGTTGACTCCAACACAAAGAAAGAGAAAAGAAAGAAAACAAACGGAAAGGTAATGCTTTTATTTGTTTTGATTTCTTTTAGGCAATTCGGATAAGGTCGCCCCGTCTGAATTTTAGTTTTTTTATCTCTAAAAGGACAAAAGAAGAAGAACGATCATGCTAAAACCATGATTATTGTTCATTAGGTCATTTTTTATAGCCGAGCAAATTGGAAATTCTAGAAACCGGCCAAAGTTTCAGTTTTATGGCCCTAAAACGTCAAAAACGAGGAACGATCATGATGAGGTGATAACTAATACTTCTTAGGTCATTTTTGATGGGCCGGTAAAATTTTAGGCGATTCGGATCCGGTCACTCGGACCCATGCAGATGGCGTGGGCTATAGCACACGAAAATTTAGGAATCGAACAAAATTCAAGTTTTACGCCCCTAAAACGCCAAAAAATGAGGAACGGTCATCGCAATGCGATGACTAATGTTCCTCAGGTCATTTTTTATAGACCGGCAAAATTTTAGGCGATTCGGGTCCGGTAGTCCGAACCCATGCATATGGAGTAGCTATAGCACACAAAAATTTGAGAATCAGATAGATTTCAAGTTTTATGACCCTAAAATGCCAAAAATCGTGGAACGATTATGGCGAGGTGATGACTAATGTTCCATAGGTCATTTTTTATGGGCCGAAAAATTTTTAGGTGATTTGGATCCGGTCGCCTGGACCATGCAGATGGTGTGGACTATAGCACACGAAATCTAAAAATAGCGTAGAATTCTAGTTTGTGGGCCTAAAATTCCAAAATACGTGGAATGGTCACGACGATGTGATGACTAATATTTCTTAGGTCGTTTTTGATTGGCGGACAAAATTTTAGGTGCTCGGGTCCGATCACCCAGGCCCATGCAGATGGCGTGAGCTATACATATAAAAATCTGGGAATCGTACGGAATTCAAATTTTATGGCCCTAAAACACCAAAAAAATAAGGAACGATCATGGCGAGGCGATGACTAATGTTCCTTAGATCGTTTTTTATAGGCCGAAATTTTTTTAAGCGATTCAGGTCCGGTCGCCCAAACGCAAGCGGATGGCGCGGGTTATATAGCATACGAAAATTTGAAAATCGACCAAATTTCAATTTGTTGGCCCTAAAATGCCAAGAAACGAGGAACGGCCATGCCTAAGTCATGACTATTGTTCATTATATAATTTTTTATGGTCCCGAAAAACTTTAGGTGATTCGAATCGGGTAGCCTAGATTCATGCAGATACGTAGATTATAGCACGCAAAAAATTGGAAATCAACCCGAATTCTAATTTTTTTGCCCTAAAATGCAAAAAAAAAAATGAGGAACATTGTTCATTCGGTCATTTTTTTATGGTCCTGTAGAATTTTAGAAGATTCGAATCCGGTAGTTCGGATTCATGCAGATGGCGTGGATTATATCACACGAAAATTTAAAAATCGACCAGAATTTCAAATTTTTGTCCTTAAATGCCGAAAAACGATGAAAGGTCATGTCGATGCTATGGCCATTGCTCATTAGGTCATTTTTTATGGCCCCTCAAAATTTTAGGCGATTCGAATTCGGTAGCCCGAATTTATGCAGATGGCGTGAACTATAGCACATGAAAAATTGGAAATATGCCCGAATTTAAATATTTTGGCCCTAAAATACCAAAAAATAAGGTTCGATTATGCCGAATCCATGACTATTATTCATTAGGTCATTTTTTATGGACCCATAAAATTTTAGGAGATTCGGATTTGGTAACCGAATTCATGTAGATGACGTGGATTATAGCATAAGAAAATTTTGAAATCGGCCCGAATTCTAATTGTTTGACCCTAAAATACCAAATCGAGAAATGCTCATGCAGAAATTATGACTATTGTTCATTAGGTCATTTTTGATGGCCCCACAAATCTTTGGCAATTCGGATCCGTTAGCCTGGATTCATGCAGATGGTGTGGACGATAGCACACGAAAATTTGAAAATCGGCTCCAATTCTAATTTTTTGGCCCTAAAATACAAAAAATGCGGTCATGTCTAATCCATGACTATTATTCATTATGTCATATTTTATGACACCGCAAAATTTTAGTCGATTCGGATCCGGTAGTCTGGATTCATGCAGATGGCATGGACAAGCACCCGAAATTTAGAAATTGGCTTGAATTCTAGTTTTTCGGCCCTAAAATGCCAAAAAACAAGGAACAGTCATGCCGAAACCAGGACTATTATTCATTAGGTCATTTTTTGTGGCCCCTCAAAATTTTAGGTGATTTAGATCCAGTAGCCCGGATTCATGCAGATGGCGTGGACTATAGCACAGAAAAATTTAAAAATCGGCCGAATTCTGCCTTTTTAGCCCTAAAATGCCAAAAAAAGATAGAAACAGTCATGCTGAAGCCATGACTATTGTTCATTAGGTCAGTTTTTATGGATCCCACAAAGTTTTAGAAGATTCAGATCTGGTAGGCCAGATTATTGCAGATAGCATGGACAATAGCACGCGCAAATTTAAAACTCGGGTTGAATTCTAGTTTTTTGGCCCTGAAATGCCAAAAACGAGGAACGGTATGCTGAAGCCATAACTTTTGTTCATTAGGGCATTTTTTATGGCCCCGTAAAATTCGATGGCCCCGCCCAATATAGCCATCACTTCACCATGATTGTTCATCATTTTTTAGCGTTTTAGGGCCATAAAATAAGAATCCAGGACGATTCCCAGATTTTTGTGTGCTATAGTCCACGCATCTGCATGATTCGGGTGTCCGGCCCCGAATTTACTAAAATTTAGCAATCCATAAAAAATGACCTAATGAACACTAGTCATCGTTTCGCCATTACCATTCCTCATTTTTGGCGTTTTAAGGCCATAAAACAGGAATTCAGGAAGATTCCTAGATTTTTGTGTGCTATAGTCCACTCGATCTGCATAAATTCAGGCGACCGGCCTCGAATCTCCTAAAATTTTGCAGGCCCATTAAAAATGAACAGTAGTCATCACTTCGCCATGATTGTTCCTCGTTTGTTGGCGTTTTAGGGCCATAATATAGGAATTCAGGATGATTCCCAGATTTTCGTGTGCTATAGTCCACGCCATCTGCATGAATTCAGGCGACTGGCCTCGAATCTCCTAAATATTTTCGGTCCCATAAAAAATAATTGAGTGATCAATAGTCATCGCGTCGCCATAACCGCTCCTCGTTATTTGGCATTTTAAGGCCATAAAATAGAAATTCAGGACGATTCTCATATTTTCGTTTGCTATAGTCCACGCCATCTGCATGAATTCGGGCGACTGAACCAGAATCTCCTAAAATTTTGCGGAACAATAAAAAACGACATAATTAGTAATAATCATCACTTCGCCATGAATGTTCCTCATTTTTGGCATTTTAGCCCATAAAACAAGAATTCGGGACGATTCCCAAATTTTCGTGCGTTATAGTCCATGCTATCGGTATGAACTCGGGCACCCGGCCTAGAATATATTTTGCGAGCCCAACTAAAACGATGTAATGAACAATAGTCATCACTTCGCCATGACCGTTCTTCAGTTTTTGGCGATTTAGGGCCATAAAATAGGAATTCAAGATGATTCCTAAAATTCATGTGCTATTGTCCACGCCATTTGCATGAATTTGTGCGATCAGGCCGCGAATCTCCTTAAATTTACGGGCCCATAAAAGACGACCTAATGAACAATAGTCTTCACTTTGCCATGACCGTTTCTCGATTTTTTGTATTTTAGCGGCATAAAATGAAACTTAAGACGATTTTCAGATTTTCATATGCTATGCGATCGGGCCATCTGCATGAATTCAGGCGACTGGCCCTGAATCTGCCAAAATTTTTTAGGCCCATAAAAAACGACATAATAAACAATAGTCATCGCTTCGCCATGATTGTTCTCCGTTTTTTGGCGTTTTAAGGCCATAAAACAGGAATTCAGAACGATTCCTAGGATTTCGTGTGCTATAGTCCACGACATCTGCATGAATTCGGGCAATCGACCTCGAATCTCCTAAAATTTTACAGGCTCATAAAATATGACCGAATGATCAATAATTATAGCTTTGCCATGACCGTTCCTTGATGTTTGACGTTTTAATGCAATAAAACAGAAGTTCAAGACGATTCTTAGATTTTTGTGCGATATAGTCCATGTCATCTGCATGAATTCGAGAGACCAGCCCAAAATCTTCTAAGATTTTGCCGGCCATCAAAAACAACCTAAAAAACAATAGTCATCATTATGCAATGTGGCATGTTGTGCCATAAATAGAAATTCAAGTCGATTCCTAGATTTTCGAGTGCTATAGTCCACGCCATCTGCATGAACTCGGGACACTGGCCCATCTAAAAAGACATAATGGACAATACTAATCGCTTCTCCATGTCCGTTCTTCGATTTTTGGCATTTTTTGTCCATAAAACAAGAATTCAAGACGATTCCTAGATTTTCATGTTTTATAGTCCATGCCATCTGCATGAATTCGTGCGACCGGCCCCGAATCTCCTAAAATTTTGCGGGAATATCAAAAACAACCTAATGAACAATAGATATCGCTTCGACATGATCGTTCCTTATTTTTTGGCATTTTAGCGGCATAAAATAGGAATCCAAGACCATTCCCATATTTTCGTGTGCTATGACGATCGCCTCCGAATCTCCTAAAATTTTGCGGGCACATGAAAAACGACCTAATGAACAATAGATATCGCTCCGACATGATCGTTCTTTAACGATTCCCAGATTTTCGTGTGCTATATCCACGTAATGAATAATAGTCATCGCTTCGCCATGACAATTCTTAGGTTATTGGCGTTTTATGGCTAATAAATAGGAATTCAAGATGATTCCTAGATTTTCATGTGCTACAATCCACGCCATCTGCATGAATTCGTGCAACCAGCCCCAAATCTCGTAAAATTTTCGGACCCATAAAAATGACCTAATGAATAATAATCATCGCCTATCCATGACCGTTCCTCATTTTTTTGGCATTTTTGCGGCATAAAACAAGAATTCAGGACGATACCGAGATTTCGTGTGCTATGGTGACTGGCCCGCAATCTCCTAAAATTTTGCGGGCCCATAAAAAATGACCTAGTAACACTTATCGATTCCCCATGATCATTTCACGTGGCGGGGCTATAAAACAGATCAGGATGATTCCCATATTTTCATGTGCTATAGTCCACGACATATGCATGAATTCGAGCGACCGACGCCTAATCTCCTAAAAACTTTTTGGCCTATAAAAATGACCTAATGAAGAACAATAATTGCTTCATCATGACCGTTCCTCGCCATTTGGCATTTTAGATCCATAGAACATGAATTCAGGACGATTCTCATATTTTCGTATGCTATAGTCCATGCAATCTGCATGAATTCGAGCAACCAATCCTGAATCTCCTAAAAATTTTATGGCCCATAAAAAATGACCTAATAAAAAATAACCATTGCTCTGCCACGGTTGTTCCTCGTCTTTTAGCGTTTTAGGGCCATAAAATAGTAATTTAGGACGATTTCCAGATTTTTGTGTTCTATAGTGCATGCCAACTGCATGAATTCGGCCGACCAATTCCGAATCTCCTAAAATTTTGCGGGACCATCAAGTATCACCTAATGAACAATAGTCATCGCATTTCCATGACCATTCCTCGTTTGCCTTTTTATGGCCATAAAACTGAAATTTAGCAAGCTTCCTAGATTTTCGTGTACTATAGTCCACGCCATATGTATGAATTTTAGAGACCATCCCAGAATCTCCTAAAGTGTTGAGGGCCCATCAAAAATGACTTAATAAACAATAGCCATCATGTCTTCATGATTGTTCCTCGTTTTTTGTGTTTTAGGGGCATAAAGTAGGAATTCAGGATAATTCCCAGATTTTCGTGTGTTATAGTCTATGCCATATGCATTAATTTGGGAGACCGGCCGGAATCTTCTATAATTTTGAAGGCCCATCAAAAATGATATAAAGAACAATAGTTATCGCCTCGCCACGATCGTTCCTCATTTTGGCGTTTTAGAGCCATAAATAGGAATTCAAGACGATTCCTAAATTTTCGTGTACTATTGTTCACGTCATCTGCATGAATTCGAGCAGTCCTGAATTGTCACGCCCCAACCTCGAGGAGCGTGCCTGGCGCTCAACGGAGATAATCTAGCCGAGCAAGCCTACTTGATTCCTTCTATCCAATCTTATCCATAAACAATATAAAAATCAATAACAAGAGATATACATGAGAAGAGTAAAGTGCTCCACATTCCTTTCCCAATCTTCAAGGAGGTTCATTTATGATTTTCAATATATTACTAGTTTATAGATATGATGAAAAACATGTTTTCCAAGTACCAACACTTTTAGTTTAGTTCCTAACACCAAACACCACCTACACTATGTCTACGGAGCCTTAAGTACAACCGGAGAGTAATATGGAAGTGTCGGCGGTAAGGCCCCGGCTATATCTCAAAACATAAAGTACAACATTAAGTGACATTGAGTCAGGAGTAGAGTAGGGCTTACCAAAACCTGGTGAATAAAGAGTGATTGCTAACAAGGACCAAAGTTGTCCGCTAATGAACTACCTGCATCCATTGAAGATGCAGCACCCCCGACAGAAGGGACGTTAGTACATGTGGAATAATACTAGTAGGTAAAGCTAAATGTCTTCTTTCAAAATAGAACGCCAATATCAGAAGGGGAAACACCATAGAAGCAACAAATAACAATCAATGATATCCAAATACCAAGTTAAAACATAACAATTTTCAACTATGAAAATTATATATTGGTTAGGAGATCATTAGCACCGATATGCCACCGTATTTTTAGCACGGAGTCCGATCACGACCGATCGGCTAGGCCATCTCCCCACGGACAATGTGGTTTGACATGTGATGCTAAAAAAAGGTGTTACCAAGAGTAGTACTACGACGTGCACCACATGGCATCCGATCTCCACCAGATCGGCGAGGCCGCCTTCCCACATATGCCGTGTGGGTTGACTCTCCAATTCACAGCTAATATCAATCTCATCCCAATTAAGGGGAATAATCACAATCACCTCAATATTTCAATCTCATCCAAAATAAAGGGAATAATCACAATCCACCCCTACACTGGCACGTGTAGTTTCGGGTGTGGGCCTTATGACCCACCCTTCCTCGGTTGCTAATGATACTTCTAAAAATATTTTTGTTTTGCACACAAGGTAAAAAAAAGTTTGTATATATATATATGTTCACCTTATAACCTTTCACACCATACATAGTTTCATTAGTACTTTCAACCATTCACAACATCATTATTTCCTCGCCTCTATTGGCCATACACATGATTCTCCTTTCATGGGACGGTGGCCGTATTTCACATTTCACAGTTTCATTTCTTTACTTTCAAGGATCACCAACATAAACATCAACATATAGAATATTTCGGAAATCACAACTTTAAGTTCATTAATAATGAAGGCTTTAAACACATTAGATCCCTTTTCAAAGTATGGAGCACAATGACTTGAAATCACAACACAACTTAAAAATCATAAGCGAGTACTACACGGTATCTTCTTAAACACTTCTTGTCAATAGGGCAATACATAATATCAACTCTTGAGTATGTAAGAACTCAAATCACATTGGAAATATTTATAAATGAGGGCATGGTGATTTACGATTTAAATACGACTTCAAATCAAATGTACTAGCTACAACAGCCATGGCCATGTTTTATATCTCACTTTAGTTCTTTCACTTTCAAACATATTTATAGGTCATCAATAGTAAGAGCATTTGGGATCAAGGCCTTAAGCATGAATATGAACAATAGGAGTCGTAGGCGCATTGAGTTTTCTTTCACTATTGGGCATAACAACTTGCAATTAAAAATATGATTGAAATCATAATATTCCAACACATGCGTCACATTTGAATACATTCCTGAAGAAGAGCACCATAATATAGGAGCATTCGGTACACATTTCTAGTACATATCTCTCAACACAAGTTTATTTGGAATAGTAACATTTGTACGGCATAACTCGGAACATGGGAATTAAGAACTTGGGCCAACCATACTTGAAACTTACGGGGACATCATGAAATTCAATTCCAAGAGAGAAGTTTAGCCAACATACTTTGCTTGAGCTTTCCTTAAGTTATTACGACGCCCCAACACTTCTAGCAATAACAATTTATAGGAAGATAGCGAAAATCGGTTAATAATTAGGAGGATTCTTATGGTGTAACTCTCTTAGGAATTTTGTCAGACACCTAACATGAAAAATAGACTACAAAGCTCTACGATGGTAATTCCTTCCTCCCTCAACCAATTTCAACGAGAAACTACCCAAAATAGTTCATTAACCCCACATACTAAAAGCTATTATCACATGCATGGCCTAATTCCAATCCCACAATATATTTAGACCCTAAAATAACTTGTATAGGTGGTATAGGATAGGAACTTACTCGAATAGATGGTGGTCTAGTGAGTGGCTTCCTTGATTCTTGAAGATTGGTGCAAGAATAGGTGCTTAGAATGCAAGGCCTTCCCCTTCTCTCTCTAAGGTACTCTTACCTATCTCTAAATTTACCAAACATTCGTTTCAAAAATGAGCCCCAAAGGCTATTTATCAAAATGGGGTCGGGTTAAAAAAAAGAAAAAGAAAATTGACCCTCCGAACTCAGGTATGCGGTCGCAGAATGGACCGCATAACAGATATGTGGCCCGCAAAATGAGCAGCAAAAATGATGCCAAGAACCGGGCTGGTCTGGACCGGTTTGCAATAGGTCTGCTGTCCATAGACCACTTATGACGCGGCAGAATGGACTGCAGAATCATCCAACAGAATTCTTCATGCCAAATCTGCGATGAAAAATGCGGACCGCGAAATGAATATGTGATCGCAGAATGGACTGCAAAACGACCTTCAAAATTCAATCATTTTTCTACTCAACTCTGCGACGGGTATACGGCGCGCAGAATGGATTTGCGGTTGCAAATCTGACTACATAACTAGCCCTTAAGCAAAAAATTTCCAACAATACCTCGATGCATTCTTCAACCCAAAAAGTCTGCATTCGTACACATCACCCTACCTCGGCACCATAAAACTTGAATCCCTTGGCGAAATTTTACATGGCCTTACATGAATCACTAAATATTTTGCTGGCCCATAAAAAATGACCTAAGAAATAATATTTATTGCTTCGTCATGACTGTTCCTCATTTTCTAGCGTTTAAGGGCCATAAAACAGGAATTCAAGATGATTCCCAGAATTTCCGAAGTTGTAGTCCACGCCATCCACATGAATTCGGGCGACCGGCCCCGAATCTCCTAAATTTTTATGGGTCTATCAGAAATGACCTAATGAATAATAGTCATCACATTTCCGTGACCGTTCCTCATTTTTTGGCGTTTTAGGGCCGTAAAAGAAGAATTCAGGAAGCTTCCTAGATTTTGGTGAGCTATAGTCCACACCACTACATGAATTCATGCGATCGGCCCCGGAATCTCCTAATATTTTGCGGGCCCATAAAAATGACCTAATGAACAATAGTCATCGCTTCGCCATGATTATTTCTCATTTTGTTTTTGCATTTTAGGGCCAAAAATAAGAATTCAGGTCGATTCACTGATTTTTGTGTGCTATTGTCTATGCCATCTACATGAATTCGGACAACCGGCTCCGAATCCCTTAGAATATTACGGGCCGATAAAAATGACAAAATGAATAATAATCATTGGCTTTTCATGGCTGTTCCTTATTTTTTGGTACATTAGGACTACAAAACAGGAATTCAAGACGATTTCCAGATTTTCGTGCACTATATTTCACGCAATCTGCATGAATTCGGGTGACCAACCCCGAATCTCCTAAAATTTTGTTGTCCCATCAAAATTGACCTAATGAAAAATATTCGTTGTTTCGCCATGATCGTTCCTCATTTTTTAGCGTTTTAGAGCCATAAAATAAGAATTCAGGACGATTTTGAGATTTTCGTGTGCTACCGTCCATGCTATCTTCATGAATTCAGGCGACCAGAACGGGTTTCCTAATATTTTGCGAGCACATAAAAAATGACCAAATGAACAATAGTCATCGCTTCGCCATGACTGTTCCTCATTTTTGGGTGTTTTAGGGCCATAATAGTTGTTAAAGGTTTTGGCTAGAAGAAGAGAGTTGACTTTGATTATTTGTGAAGATGTCTTTTATTCGTGCGGTTCTAGGTTTAGCCGCAAGTCTAGATTTAGAGGTTGAGCATATGGATGTCAAGACTGCTTTTCATCATGGTGATTTAGATGAGGAGATTTATATGGAGCAGCCTGAGGGTTTTGTAATAAAGGAAAAAGAAAACTATGTCTGCAAATTGAAAAAGAGCTTGTATGGATTGAAACAAGCTCCAATGCAATAGTATTTGAAGTTTGAATCTGTTATAGAAAAATAAGGGTACAAGAAAACTTCTTCAGACCACTATGTATTCTTCCAGAAGTTCTCTGATGATGATTATAATATCTTATTGCTTTATGTGGATGATATGCTTACTGTTGGCAAGAATAAATCCAGAATTGCAATCCTTAAGAAGCAATTGAGTATTTGTCCCAAAAGCAATACATTGAAAAGGTACTCAAGAGGTTCAATATGATAGATGCAAAAGTGGTTAGTACTCCTCTTACTAAACACTTCAAATTGAGTATTAGTCAGCGTCCATTAACTGATGAAGAGAAAAAGGAGATGTTTCGTATTCCTTACTCTTCTACCGTTGGTAGCTTGATGTATGCTATGGTTTGCACTAGATCAGATATTGCACATATCGTTGGCACTGTTAGTAGCTTCCTTTCTAATCCTGGAAAAGAACATTTGGATGCAGTAAAATGAATATTAAGGTATTTGAAAGGTACTGCAGATTTGAAGTTGTGCTTTCGCAATGGCAAGCCTGAACTTGTTTGTTACAGAGATGCTGATTTAGGAGGCAATCTTGATAATTCAAGATCCACTTTCGGTTATTTGATCACTTTTGCAGGGGAGCTGTTTCTTGGCAATCTAGACTACAGAAGTGCATAGCTCTATCCACCACAAAAGTCGAATATCTGCTGTACAGAAAGTGCCAAAGAACTATTATGGATGAGAGTTTATTAATGATCTTGGCTTTGAGCAGCCAAGGTACATCTTATTTTGTGATAGTCAGAGTGCTATATATCTCACCAAGCACTTCAATTTTCATTCTAAGACCAAACATATAAATAGAAAATATCATTGGATAAGAATGGCCGTGGAAGAGAAATTATTTGAGGTTGAGAAGATACACACTGATGAAAATCCTTCGGATATGCTGACAAAAGCGGTGGTTGCAGATAAATATGAATTTTGCAGAAAATTGGCAGCATGAAGCCTGTCAATAGTTCCTCTACTTGAAGACATATTTGGCCCCTTGGCTGGAGGGGAAATTTGTTGGGCCCATACCCGTGTTGTCCAGCCAAAGGCCCAATGGCCTAATTCTATTCTCTTTTGGTTTCCATTCCTATTCGGAATTGGATTTGGTTTTGGCTTTAAGAGAAAGCACAACCGTTATCTATAAATAAGACAAACTTGGAGAATTATTCTATACTCATTGGTACAAGTCTTTGAAAGACTTAAGCACATAAAAGTGATTTTTGAGAGAGCTTTCATCAAGAGAGAAGAGAGAAGAAAAGAATTTGTTTTGCTACAGATTTTATTCCAACCAGCCAACTTCAAATTTGGATCGGGCTAAAATTTTGACCGAGTGTTCGTAACATCTTGATCTTTGTTTGAACAGTGGATATCAGGTTTGGAGACCTGTAACATCTTATTTCAAGCCTCGAACATAAGCTCCATTTTTGTGACTTCTCCTCATTCAATTAATTTGTTGTTGCTCTTGTTGCTCCGTATTTGGCACTTATTGTATAGCCAATTTGGAGAACTTTTGTAACCCTTTTATTGTTATAGTGGAGCTTTTTAGATTTTTGTGATCCCGTGATTTTCACTTTCAATTTGAAAGGTTTTCCACGTTAAAATTTAATGTTTTTTATCTTCTTTATTTTCGGGTTTGACTCTTCCTCGACGTAACAAATGCAACCACGTTGGCCTTATCAACTATAGAGTGGAGGTACTTATCATATCCTGTTGAAAAGGCTGCTTCAATTGAAAAGGCCCCACCATGTATGTATATAAGTAGAGGAAACTTTAAGATAAAGCCGTGCTGAATTGTTGTTGACGTCC
Organism: Nicotiana obtusifolia; assembly: GCA_002018475.1. NCBI lineage: Eukaryota > Viridiplantae > Streptophyta > Magnoliopsida > Solanales > Solanaceae > Nicotiana > Nicotiana obtusifolia. Next base: position 19,807 of record MCJB01025988.1, read on the forward strand.
TTGGATCAGACGCCAGTATTGCGATTATCTGATGGAGAAACAGAGACATAATTATGAAATCTTCGATTCTGCGAAAGAAAGGGAGAAACTCTTGAGCTATTTCACCTGTTGGAATTGAATCCATGTTGATTTTAAGATTGAAGCAGTATTCCCACTACTAACAAGTGATCTAAAAGTGACAGTTTAATGTAGCAGCAAATTGAAGGCTTTAAATATATGACTTCAATGAGTGCTTGAATTATTGAATTTTACTTCATTTACAAAGACTTTGCATTGACTTATAGGAGTTTCTTATATGTTTGAATACTCTGGTTGCTATATTTTAACTTAAAAGATGTTTTTAACAAACCTTTCTTTGTTTATATTTGGTTATTAAATTTATGGCTTTGCTGTATCTGAATTTGTCTTCACTCTCTTTTGATTCAACTCCTACTCATTATTCTTTTGTTGTATCTGATGATGCCAGGATGTGTTCCTCAAGCGCCTATGTTGCTTGAACTTTTCAAAAATATCGACGGCTGCCTATCGGATGTAATGTGTTTTTAGAGGATCCGACACGAATTCAGCAGCATTTTGATGAGTCCAGGCAATATTCTATCACATATACAAATTAATTAAGTACTTTAACATTTAAGCTTTTTTCATCATTAAAAATATTTCTTAGGGCTTATCTGAGATAAAATTGATTTATAATAAATAGTCGAATGATAGTATGACGTGTGGAACCGAAAACAGGTAAAAGGCGAGTTAAATAACAACCAGTACCGGATATGGCAACTGTAATTGATATCGGGTAAAATCCGAAGGGAGCGTGGTCAACGAGTGCAGATTGAGTATTTGTCATCGGATAACATTCAATGGAAGAATGTTCTCTAACATTAAATGTGCAATCGTTACAGAGAATATTTGCATTCATGGCCTGCATTACATATTCATCAATGACTCACTTATTATCATTTAAGTGAGACTTGATCCTAGGATCTTGTTTCCCTGGGTATAGCTATAAATAGCAGGCTCAACAGCCATTATAACACAGGAAATTCTTGGAGAAAGAGATGCTATATTTTACTTTCGCTCTCAATTAAACAACTTTATTTTGCTCTTTATTATCGCTTTTATTTTTGTCCTAGGAGACATTGCGCTCGGAAACCAGGCTTGTCATCTTCTTCAATTTCTATTGCTAAGTCTTATTTTTATCTTATTTCTTTATCATTTTTGAATCAAATAAGTTCGCTTGTCTATAAACCATGTAACAAATTTAACTGTACCGTTTAACAGATAAACATGGCTAATATTAAATTCTTCTAAACTCAACTTTTTGGCTCAAAGATCTTAATTAGTTCCTAATTGGCTATTTTGTTTAATAATATTGGAGTAGTTAGATGATTAGGACAAGTTATTCAGTAGGACGTATACATATAGCTCACATAATCTTAATTGTTCTTGTCTCTTACTTTACCTCAGAATTAATATTTTTATTGCATGATCATGACTATATATAAGTGGGTGCAGGCTCTGTAATTACTTACAACCGTGTAATAATATTGTTTAATCAAAAAGTATAACTTCCGATTAAACTATTAAATTTATATAACAAGGGGTTAAATCTAGTTAAATAATAACTCTAAACACTAATTTTAAAAATGTATAGTAGATGGGACAGATCCCGTAAATGGTTTAATGGCAATAAATGCAAAATATTCTTAAAGCATGAACGTTAATGGAGATATAACTAACAATAAACGGCAATAAGTGGCATTTAAGTAAATAAGGAGAAAGATTCATCCATTAATGAATGGGTGAACGAATATTTCTCCTGACAATGTTGAATGACATATTGAACCGTAGTCTCTATTCTGCTTCATCGTCGCGTGCCCATTCTTCTAGTTCTAGTGACCGTTGCTTCCAACTTCTGTGCTTTAGACATCCTCCTTCAAGACCATGGTTAACCCAACTTTCGGCTCTGGTGCAGCGTCTAATCCTATTCCCTTGGCGGTGCGTGTGCCTCCTCACGGCGACAATGCTTCTGCTGCCCTCGAGGATGAAGGGTTCCCTACGGTGTAGGAAATAATTTATCATAGTGAAAAGCCTAGATCTGATTTCTTGAAGTCACCCGAGGACGACCCTGAGGTCTCCGAATTAGTAATGAATGCGGTTGCTCTTGTTGATTTCAAGGTGAAGTTCAAAATTCCGGCCCACATCGATCTGGTCCAGGCGGGGCGCGACGTGGTGCAGATTCATCGCCCAGGATACTGTGCATTATACACGTATCCGTTCTATGTAGGCTATTCCTTTCCCCTTCTCCCATTGGTGGAGGAATTTTGCTGCTACTACAGTGTTTGCCCGGCCCAACTTTCACCGTACATCTACAAACTTATCCGCATGTTGACGAAATACGCAAAATTGGCTGGCCGTGGGATCTCTCTTCGCCACCTGATGCACTTCTTAGCACTTAATTTCTATAGAGGGACGATGTTGCAGCTTCGCCATCGAGGAAGTAAGAGTTTAGTAGTGAAGATGGACGATAAAGCAAATCGTCGATTCTGGCTCAGCTACCTCTATATCAAGACCGAGGACGTGGTGGCCAACACGAATGGATTTCCTGAGGCATGGATTATGCCCGTAAGTATCTTTTGCTAAGAGATTAATTTGCCCGCTTTGATTGTAGCCTAACATTTTGCTTTTCCTCGTTCAGCTGAGACTTCGCCCCTTCCTTTGGTTGTAGATACTCATGACTGGGTTAGCCAGGTCTCCTCACACAGTGGGGATTCGTGAATGGCCGGCCTTTATAAAGAAGTTCGGGCCCAAGCTTTCAGCGACCGGTGAGTTTTTCCGTCCGTATTCATCTATACTGATCTTTCACATATACCGTTCTGACCTTGTGGTCGCTTGCCTGTTACGACTTTAAGTAAGATTTGATGTTCTAATCTTTTTTGCAGCCCGACGGTCTTCGAGGAGGCAGAAGGCTCCTGCTCCGGCACTCCGCAAGAGGAAAACTGTTTCTATTCTTTTTGCTGCGGTAAGACCTGCTCGGTTGTCGACTACTTCTGCAGCGGAGCTTCCAACTTCCCTTTGCGTCATCTAATTGACGAGGAAAGGTCGTCTCCGAATAATGATAATTTGCTTCCCCCGCAAGAGGCGATTTGTAGATATCGACGAGGGAGTTGTTCGCGTAGGGAGTTCGACAATGGAGGATTTCATCATCAGAGAAACGGCGACCATAGACCTTAGAGATGATGCCAAGCTACTGCCCACAATTTCGCCATCGTTGGGGGTCGAGGGATGTACGTTGCTCCCTGAGGCCAAAATGGATTTTGAAAGGCCATTGGCGAGAGTCCATGACGCCTTACAAGGGGGTGAACCATCGACCTCGTTACCAACCGAGGATCCTTCCTCTCGGGTTAAAACGAAGGGAAAAAGTGTAGTCGAAGAGGGTTACGAGACAGGCTCCGATATGGACGCCGAGGAGGTTAGGATGATGGGAGAGGGACTCACCCAGCTCGAGGTGAGATTGGAGGGGACCATGCGGACTATTGCGATCCCTCTGGACCGGGATCTGCTATTTGATGACATGGTTCTTTCTCTTAGTCCCCTCTGTTCCGATGTGGAGTGTAAGACCCTCAAGAAACTGAAGTACTCCACTTTTTCGAAGAGCATAGCCGGCCTTGCTCTTAGGGTAAGTTTGGTATTTCATTCATATGTTCATTTTTCATGTTGAATTCCGATTTTGTTCTTACTCGCTCTGCCTTTCTTTTCAGACCGTGATCTTGGAGATCGAAAGCTACCGCCAAGAGGAGAGGCAGAAGGCCATTTTCCAAAAGATGGAGCGGAAATATCACGAGTATCATGAGAAACACCGCGAGCTTTGCAGGCGGCTTGGTGGGAGTAGCAATTTCCGGGCTCTACGACACAAGCTAAAGGAGAAGGATGAAAAATTGGTGAAGGTCATCGAAAAATGTATTGAGCTCGAGGGGGGCGTTAAAGGACAAAGAAGAGGAGCTCGAGGTGAGCAGGGCGCCGAGGCCCAATGCGCCGACCTTCAGGCCCAAGTGGTTTCATTGCGCGCCGAGCTGGAGGAGTCTCAAATCCGAGTGGTCGCTTTGAGTGGAGAGGTTGCTGAGAAGGTGGCAGGTTTGGAGAGGGCGAAGTCGGCCCAGTTATCAGCTGCGAGAAAAATGGAAGCTTTAGAGGCCACGATCCGCGTTCTCCGTTCTGAGCAAGATTGTGCTTTAGAGACGGCTAGGCTCAGAGAGGAGCGGCTTGATGAATGGATAGGGGAGTTAGAAAAAGAGGCTGTGGGCTTTAGTGATCGAGTTATTGCCCTCGAGGCCGAGAAGGCACAGTTATTGGCTCCGCCGTCCTCATCCCGCACTTCTGCTTTTCCTGATGTTCCTCGGGATATGTACTAGGAATGGATTCACGCCGAGGCCCAGCTGGATATATTCAGGGATCTGATGGGGGCGGTGGTTATTTCAGAAGCCGACTTTGAGAATGCATGTGTTATGGCACATAAAGCTCGGTTTGCTTGTGGATATGACCCCGCTACACCGGAAGCTGGCGATGACGAGGAAGGTGCGAGCGTGGACCGAATTGAACATGATTCCTGGTACGAGGATGAATATCCCGTTGGCGATGGCGATGAGGTGGGTGAAGACGGTCTTAATGATCAAGCGGGTGACGTTGCTGCGCGGGGTGGTGATTAGTTCTTTTTTGTTTTAGCCGCGGGCATGTGAACTTTTTGTAAGCGTGCAGCCTTTATAAAAAATATTCTTAATGAAGTATTATTTTTCTTGTTCGTACCTGCCTTCTTTTCTTTGTTCAGATTTGTGCGCTTTTCTGATTTTATTGCTTGATTGCCTTTGTCGTAACAGACTTGAGTGGGTGTAACGGTGTTGAAAATAGCCTTTATTTTGTTAAGGCCGTGGGCTGAGTGGGTAGTAATTCGAAAAGAGGTCAAATGTAACATTTAATTAATTGAGGCTGTGGGCCGAATAGGTGTTAATTCGAACGAGGTCGAATGTAACATTTAATTAATTGAGGTCGTGGTCCGAATATGTGTAAATTCGAACGAGGTCGAATGTAACCTTTAATTAAATGAGGTCGTGGGCTAAATAGGTGCTAATTCGAACAAGGCCGAATGTAGCCTTTAATTAATTGAGGTCGTGGGCCGAATAGGTGTTAATTTGAACGAGGTCGAATGTAACCTTTAATTAATTCAGGTCGTGGGCTGAATAGGTGTTAATTCGAACAAGGTCGAATGTAACATTTACTTGGAGAGTAGAGATAACTTTCGTGTACTTGTGCTTTATTCATACTTTTGGAGAGATTTACATATTTTCCGGGCGTTGGCTGGTAGTTCAGTCCCAGTCCTGGTCTATCTAGTCTCTTCATTGGTCAAGCTGGAGAGATAGTGAGAGATTGAGCAATGAACTGATTGTATGGTGCTTTCCATCTATGCACTTCAATTCTGAAGTATCCCCATCATCACCTCATTAAAAACCTCCTCGAGAAAACCCAATTGGGACAAAACTTGAGTGAGGGAAAAAAGAGTGTGACTTGGGGGACCTCGTCCTTTTAAAAGTTGAAGTACTTGAGCTGCCTAATGTTCCATTTGTTTAGTAGTTGCTTTCCTTCCATGCTTTCTAGTGTGAATGACCCTTTGCTTGCTGCTGCCGTGATTTTGTAGGGGCCGTCCCAGTTTGTTCCTAGTTTGCCTTCTCGCGAGTCTTTCCATGCTTGTGTTTTGGATTTAAGCACATAGTCCGCGACTTTATGTGGCCTGATCTTTGCCTCTTGTTATAGTAGCGATCTACTTTTTGCTTTTGGGCGATCACTCTTACGTAAGACATATCTCCTTGTTCCTCGACCTCGTCGAGTTCTTGCCTTCAACCGTCATCGTTCTAGAATCCGCTCTCGTGGAAGTACCTTAGACTGGGCTCCCCGACCTCAACTGGTATTATTGCATCAGTCCCATAGACTAATGAGTATGGTGTTTCACCAGTGCTCGTTTTTTGCATTGTTCGGTAGGCCCAGAGTACTTTTGGTAATACCTCCGGCCACAGTCCCTTGGCATCTTCGAGTTTCTTTTTCATGATGTTCAGTATTGACTTGTTGGAGGATTCCACTTGCTTGTTACCTGCGGGGTGGTAAGGCGTTGACAGTATTATTTTGATGTGCCAGTTTTCAAAAAATTCGGCAACCTTCTTTCCTGCAAATTGAGGTACGTTGTCGCAACTGATTTCTTTTGGGAGACTGAAGCGGCATATGATGTTTTTCCATATGAAGACGATTACTTCCTGTTCGCGTATCTGGGCGAATGCTCCTACATCCACCCATTTATAGAAATAATAAGTTAAAACTTAGAGAAATCGTACGTTACCTCGTCCGGCGAAGAGGGGGTCCACGATATCCATTCCCCATTTTATGAATGGCCAAGGGGAAGTCACTGGGTGTAGTTGTTCGCCCGCTTGGTGGATCATTGAGGTGTACTTGTGGCATTGTTCGCATTTTTTCACGAAATTTGCGGCTTTTTTTTTCATGGTGGGCCAGTAGTATCCTGCTTGCATGAGGCACCTGACCAACGCTCAATTGTCAGAGTGAGCTCCGCAGTGGCCTTCGTGCACCTCTTCAAGGACGCGCCGCATCTGATTTGGGCCCAAGCACTTCGTTAGGAGGCCGCTATATGTCCTTTTGTACAGGTCGTTGTGAACAATGCTATACCAGGTTGCTTACATCCGCAGTTTCTTGGCCTCTTTTTTATCATTGGGGAGTATACCGTCCTGCAAATATGTAGCAATACAGTTGCGCCAGCCCCAAGTTAGGTTTACGGTTCTTACCTCGATTTGGTCTATCGACGAATTGAGGAGGTGGACCACACTTTGATCTCCGGTTGTGATGTTTTTGGTGGCTGCTGCCAATTTGGCGAGGTCATCCGCCTCGATATTCTATGCTCGGGGGAATCTGGTCGAGCTGACATTCATCGAAATCAGGTAGTAGTTTGCAGATTACGGCTTCATATTCGGCCTTGTTGTTAGTCATGTCCTTCGAGTACGAGTACGAGTCCCAGCTCAGACCCCGATGCGTTAGATGCGCCGTCAGTGTATAGGACCCAGAGGTCGTGTGTTTGAGAAGTGTAGGGCTTCCTTTTCGACTTCAGGCAGTATGTGCACACTGAAGTCGACGAGGACCTGAGACTTTATCGCTGTTCGTGGTCGATATGTGATGTTGTGCTCGCTTAGTTTGATGGCCCATTTGGCCAATCTGCCCAAAAGTTTGGGTTTGTGTAAAATGCTTCTTAAGGGGAGATAGACGAGGAGAGGTTGTCCCGGTTCCGTTTTCAAGAGCAACGGTGGCGAGGATAGGTATACCTTCAAATCCTTCAATGCTTGGACGTATTAAGGGGTCCATTAGATGTCGTTTTCCTTTTTAAGTACGCCAAAAAATTTATGGCACTTATCGGAGGACGAGATGAACCTTGACAGGGCGGCGATACGGCCGGTTAGCTTCTGGACTTGTTTTTTGGTGGTCAAGTGCTCTGGTATACCCTCGATGGCCTTGATTTGGTCAGGGTTGACCTCAATACCCCACTGCGACACTAGGAAACCCAAGAATTTTCTTGAGGCCACGCCGAATGCGCACTTTTCGGGGTTTAACTTCATGTCGTATTGTCTGAGTATGCCGGAGGCCTCTCTTAAATGATCGATGTGATCTTCTTTCTTTTTGGATTTGACCAGCATGTCGTCGATGTATACCTCTATCATCTTCCGAGTTGTTCTTTGAACATTTTCGTCACCAGTCTCTGGCAAGTTACCCCCACATTTTTCAGTCCAAAAGGCATGACCCTGTAGTAGTACGTCCCTTAGTGGGTGATGAAGGTGGTCTTTTCCTGGTCTGCTTCCTCCATAAGGATCTGGTTGTAGCCCAATTAGTCGTCCAGGAAACTCAGCAACTCATGTTCGGTTGTCGCATCGATGAGTTGGTCGATATGAGTTAGTGAAAATGAATCCTCGGGGCAAGCTTTGTTCGGGTCGGTGAAATCCACGCACATCTGCCACTTGCCATTTTTCTTTTTTACCATGATCACATTGGCGACCCATTGGGGTACTTCGACTCTCTAATAGAGCCATTTTCCAATAATTTTTCTACTTCCTCACGCACCGCGTCATTGATTGCGGAATTGAACTTGCGTCGAACCTGCCTTACCGGGGGATAACATGGATTGACGTTCAATCTGTGTGTGGCGATCTCTTTTGGGATACCTGGCATATCTGCATGGCTAAAAGCCAAAAGGTCCGCATTAGCAATTAAGAGTTTTTGAAACTTACCTGGCTTTTAGAGTTTGCAGCCGATGTAAGCTTTCTTGCTGAGATCGTTGGAATCTAGATGAACGGGGTCGAGGTCCTCTATAGTGGATCTTGCAGCCTCAGCCACTTCGGGGTCTTTGATGACGTCTTTGATGTTGTCGTCTACCGACCTCAACCTTGTTGATTGCTATGCTTCCTTCTCTTTTCTTTCATTTGTTGAGTGCTCGTGCAGTCTAGGGCACTGTGGTAGCATTCTTGAGATGTACATTGCTCCCCCCTATGCTGAATATCTCCCATGGAGTTGGAAATTTGATGACTTGGTACAATCTGGAAGGTATAGCTCTCATGGTGTGTATCCATGGTCGCCCTATTATGGTGTTGTACGCCGTGTCCTGATCCATGATGTGGAATGTAGTCTCCAGAGTGACGCCTCCCGGGGAGTGTGATCTATCCAGATGTTCGTTCAACTGCATTGTTAAAACCCGTTAGTGTGATATATCGTGGTACTATCTTGTCCTCGAGTTTCATTTGTGTGAGTACTCGGGGATGGATAATACACGCACCACTTCCGTTATCTACCATAATCCGTCTTACGTCAATATCTAAAATTTGTAAAGTATAACAAGAGCGTCATAGTGAGGGAATGCCAAACCGTTGGTATCTGACTTATCGAAGATGATACTTTCTTTGAGTTCGTCATACCATTCATGGGTGATTGACCATTTGAGCTTGTGGGTCGTGCTGAACTTCACGCTGTTGATGGAAGCATCGCCTTCACCGCTGATGATTGTGGATGGTGCAGGCTGCTGAGGGTGGCTTTAGCGGTCCTTGATGTTGTTCGTGCCCCCTGGCAAAGTTAGTTCTTCCCCGATCGCTCAGCAGTTCTTTGAGGTGCCCCTATCGCATATTTCATAAGCCAACTCAGTAATTTTCTTGTCGCCCTCGAACCATTTCTATTCAGTCCGTTTTGAAAAGCGGCCACCGCCATTCCTTCTGATACATTGGGTGAAGTCATTCTTACTCAGTTGAAACGAGCGAGGAAATCCCTAAGTCCTTCTTATGGCGACTGTTTGATAGCAAACATATCATTCGATCTTGCCTCAGCCTTTTTGGCTCCAGCGTAGGCCATCACGAATTTATTGGCCATTTCCTCGAAAGTTTTGATGGAACGGGCTAGTAATTGTGAGTACCAGGTTAGTGCTCCTCCCGTGAGGGTTTCGCCAAACTTCTTTAGCAGATCGGAGGATACTTGTTCCTTTGTGAGGTTGTTGCCTTTCACGGCGGTGACGTAGTAGGTCACATGATCCTCGAGGTCGGTCGTGCCATCGTATATTTTCAAGTAGGGCGGCATTTTAAAAGTCTTCGGTATGGCATGCGGGGCAGCGTCGTCACTGTACGGCTGCTCGACGAACCGACCGGCATCTCTCTTCGGTAATAAATCAGGAGCGCTCGGTATTTTATCGACCCTTTCTTGGTGCTCTCTCATTTGGTCCCGAAGTGCGTTATTCTCATTTTCCATTTCTTCCATCCTTTTCAGAATGGCTTTGAGAGCATCATTACCTGCATTATTAACAACATTATGAGTGATACCTGTTGTTGCGGGCGGGGGAGGGGAGGGGAGAAGTTGATCATGTTGCTCGTTCTCTGGTGGTGTAGCACAATTTCTCGCAATCGCTGCGGCCGCGCCCTGAACAGGCTCATGGAGGATGTTGGTCAGTGTATCAGCTAATCCGACTTCAAGGAGCTTCTTTATCGCTGGCGGTGCCTTATCTCCCATGGATATGGAGGCTGTCTTGCCAAGAGCTTTCATGATGCTGCAGTGGTGAGGGGGTGATCCACCTCGCCTAGGAGAGGCATTGGACGTTGTGTCCTCGTCCACTGCTTCTGAGTTCTCGTGGATAATGTCTATGAGGTTAGTTGGGAGGTCACTCATAATTCTTACTCTTTCTTCTTTGTTACCTGCCATGTTAGATCTATGTAAGTGGAGAGAAAAGGGTTCTTTTTTTTCTTTACGTCAGCAATCAGTGCCGGTTGTAGATCTAGAAGAAACTAAAAAGCTTAGCTAGAAAATCCCCACAAACAGCGCCAAATTGTTTGACCAAAAAGTATAACTTCCGGTTAAACTACTAAATTTATGTAACAAGGGGTTAAATCTAGTTAAGGATAATAACTCTAGACACTAATCTTGAAAATGTACAGTAGATGAGACAGATCCCGTAAGGTTTGATGACAATAAATGCAAAAAATTCTTAAAGCATGAACATTAATGGAAATATAACTAACAATAAATGGTAATAAGTGGCATTTAAGTAAATAAGGAGAAAGATTCACCCAATAATGAATGGGTGAACGAATATTTCTCCTGACAATGTTGAATGACAAATAAGTTCGAGATTCGTATGAACAATCCTCGGATCTGGTGGAAAAATTGAGAATAATATGAACTAGGATCTTTATCAAAAGGTAATCTTTGTATTTTTACAAGAGAGAAAATCTTCTTCTCAAAAGTGTTCCTATCAAAATCAATATTACATGTCCTTATCATTGTCTCTTCTTTCTATATATATGGGCTCTTTTTCTTAGAAAACCCTAATAGTACAAACACTAGGAATATTCAATAGAATATTCTCCTTTTTAATACCCTGTATTGACAAATTAACCGTTACAAGTCTTATCACTAATAATCGATCTCGACATCGACCCTTGTTGACATTTTGACTGCGATCTCTATAGGTATTTCGACCACGGCTTATATCGACACCTCGACTATTAATCTCGCTATATTTTAGGCGAGTCCGACCGATGACATTCATTAATGCTATTTTATGCTAAATATTCTAAGGCTAGATTTCTGGCCAATACAAATACGTGTATGAAGAAAAAAAAATCCCAAGCAAGCACTTTGTAGCAGAAATTATTTCGATAACAATTGCGGAACAAAAGGATTAGAAATTTCTTTTTTTAGAAGTGTTTTAATTTAGAAGCAAGACAAAAAGAAAGAAATAGAAAGTTGATTTTCAATATAACTGTCAACAAACAAAAAAACCAGAAGTTATTTTGAAGTAAACTTTTAGAGTATGGTTTGATTAAAAAAAACTTCAGAGTTTGGGGACCTTCCATTGCTTCTTCTCTGCTGTCTCGTTAGATATACGTATTTCATTAGAATTTAAGTTTTATGCGTTACACGGTTTCATCAATATTTATATATTTAGATTCTTTATAAGTTTATTTTTGTATTTCAATTTTTCTTGCTGTGATAGTACTTGCTCGAGTCGAAGGTCTCTTGAAAATAACCTCTTTACCTGTACAAGGTAGGAGAAAGGTCGCGCACACACTATCCTTTCAACAGCCCACGTGTGAAAATATACTGAATTTGTTGTTATAGTGTAGGTAAATTTTTGTAATAAATATTAATTAGTAATCCTAGTAAATATTATAATTATTATGTTATCACAAAGTAAACTACATTGATTTAATTAAAAATAGTCACCTCTTTTTGTTATAAATTTATTCTTACGTAACTATTCTACTCTCCTGCATATCTAGTCTAATAGTAAGAAGTTTCATGTTCTTGTTTCAGTATTTTATGCTTTCTTTAAGGCTTTCAGCAACCCCTCCCC
>MCJB01025988.1:31749-60279 GCA_002018475.1 Nicotiana obtusifolia
TTTTTTCATAAAGAAAATAAAAAGGAAGAAGGGGACGTTATCTTTTAGAAAGTTCAAAAGTTGAAATGGATTGTACCATTTTTCCTCACCAGAATGGAACTATTTATTAATTAAATATAAAATTCCAATATTGTTATGGAATAATAAAAAATAAAGTAAAACAAGAGGAATTTAGAGGGAGATAATTATTAAACATTTTTTCATATTATTCTTCAAGTGTTTGGGCCTATTTATAGGCACTTTTGCATGAAAGGATTTGGCCACTTGTCCAAAATCGTGACACTTGTTGAAAAGGCTTTGCCACTTGTTGAAAGACTTGACACTTGTTGATAGTCTTGACATTTGTTGAAAATATTTTTTCACTTGTTGAAAGTCTAGACCTTTATTGAAAGGCCTAGCCACTTGTTGAACGCCATGCCACTTGGCCATAATTTGCTCCCAAGTAATTTCATAATACATGGACATTCACTCTTAATATTATTTATAATACTCCCCCTTGAATGTCCATTAGTAGATAATGTGGCTCGTTAAAACCTTACTAGGAAAAACCCGGTGGGAAAAAATTCTAGTGAAGGAAAAAGAGTACACATGTTTAATAATACGCTTTTTGGTTGCCTCATTAAAGACCTTGCAAGGAAAACCCAGTGGGACAAAATCTTGTAAGGGAAAAAGAGTACAATGCGTATTAAGTCCCCCTGATGAGAGCATCAATCACATCTTTGAGCCTTCGCATCCCAATCTTGTACACTAGCTTCTTGAAGGTTGACGTTGGTAGAAATTTGGTGAACAAATCAGCCATATTATCACTTGAACAAATCTATTGCACATTGATATCACCATTCTTTTGAAGATCATGTGCGAAAAATAACTTTGGTGAAATGTGCTTTGTCCTATCTCCTTTCATGGATCCTCCTTTCAATTGGGCTATGCATGCTGCATTATCTTCATACAAAATCGTGGGTAGTTTGTCAAACTTCAAATCACATTTTTCATGAATAAGATGTATTATAGACCTCAACCATGCACATTCTCCACTTGCTTGATGAATAGCAATTATCTCCGCGTGATTAGATGAAATAGCCACGATTGATTGCTTAGTCGATTGCCAAGATATGGCAGTGCCTTCACATGTAAACACATAGCCTGTTTGAGATCGAGCCTTGTGTGGGTCAGATAAATACCCAGCGTTGGCATAACCAACAAGGTCGTGACTGTAATAATTGCCATAAAATAAGCCCATATCGCTAGTCCCTTTTAGATACTGCAATATGTATTTGATTCCATTCTAATGTCTCCTTGTAGGAGCATAGCTATATCTTGCTAAGACATTAACTGAAAAAGTTATGTCAGGCCTTGTAAGTTTAGCAAGATACATTTGTGCATCAATTGCACTAAGATATGGTACTTCAAGACCAAGAAGCTCTTCATTCTTTTCTCGATGTCGAAACGGGTCCTTATTCACATCAAGTATTCGAACAACTATCCGAGTACTTAATGGATGTGCTCCATCCATGTAAAACCGTTTCAATACCTTTTCTATGTAGGTAGATTGATGAACAAAAATCTCATTTGCCAAATGTTCAATTTATAAACATAATTTTGTCTTTTCGAGATCTTTCATCTCAAATTCCTTCTTTAAATAATCAATTGCCTTTTGGAGTTTTGCAGGAGTTCCAATAAGGTTTATTTCATCAACATATACGGAAAGTACAACAAACTCCGATGTTATTTTCTTTATAAAAATACATGGACAGATGGCATCATTTATATAACCTTTAATAAATACAAGGCGATTATACCACACTCTTCCTGATTGCTTTAACCATACAAAAATCTTTGTAATTTGATTGAAAATATTTTCGGGATTTTGAGTTATGTGTATCAGGAATTTTAATCGGGACTCTTCATGTGTATTTCGTTATCAAGTGTGTCATAAAGATAGGCTGTAACCACATCCACTAAATGCATGCCAAGCTTTATGGACAGCAAAACTAATGAGATAATGAAATGTTATTTACATCTATAACAGGTGAATATGTCTCTTCATAGTCGACACCAGGCCTTTGGTGAAAATCCTTGTGCAACAAGGCGTGCCTTGTATGTTTGTACCTCATTTTTCTCATTACTCTTACAAACGAAGATCCATTTATAGACAATAGGCTTAATACCATTAGGTGTTTGGACTACAGACCCAAAAACTTCACGTTTCATAAGTGAATCCAACTCAGACTAGATTGCTTCTTACCATTTTGGCCAATCACGTCTTTATCGACTTTCTCTAACAGATTGAGGTTCAAGATCCTCATTATCTAGCATAATAATAGATAACATTGTATGCAAAGACATAATCCACCACTATATTCAATCGATTCAATTCTGCCTCAATATCGATTGGATTTATTGATAGTTCCTTATTTTCTTGAGTCTCACGCTCATTGATTTCCTCATGAATCTCAGGATTGGTTAAATCATGGATTTCTTTATGAGTCTCATTCGTAGTGTCACCTTGATCATTTATTTTTCTTTTTCTAGGGTTTCGATCCTTAGAACCCAATGGTTTGCCACGCTTTAGGCGTGCTTTTGACTCATTAGCTATGACACTAGAATATTGTCCAACGAGGACATCAATACGGACTTGGAACATTCTCTGCAGGGATATGTGATTTCGTTATCCTTTTCAGATCTGTAAATGCATCTAGCATTTAATTTGCTATTTTCTGCAAATGGATAATCTTTTGCACCTCCTTTTCACAAATCGAGGCACGTGGATCAAGATGAGATAATGATGGATTTTTTCACAAAATTTCTCATTTGGTTTCACCATTTTCTCCCCCTAATTATGAAAAACATGTCTCATCGAATCGACAATCTGCAGATCGAGTAGTGATTAAATCTCCCATTAATGTATCGATATAGCGAATAATAGATGGTGATTCAAACCCAACATATATTCCTATTCTTTGGGGACCTATCTTGGTGCGATATGGCTGTGTTATAGGCACATATAATGCGCACCCAAAAATTCTTAAATGGGATATATTAGGTTCATGACCCAAAACTAATTGCAACAAGAAATATTTATGATAATTTGTCAGTCTGAAACGCACTAGCATTGCTGCATGCAAAATGGCATGACCCCAAATAGAAGTGGGTAACCTCGTTTTCATGAGTAACAGTCTTTCTATCAATTGCAGACGTTTAATCAAAGACTCTACAAGGCCATTTTGAGTGTGAACATGCGCTACAGGATGTTCCACTTTTATCCCAATTGATAAGCAATAATCATTATATGCTTCGGATGAAAATTCAGCAGCATTATCAAGTCTAATAGACATAATTGGATTATCGCGAAATTGAGCCCGTAATCGAATTATTTGTGCCACTAAATTTGCAAATGCCAGGTTGCGAGATGACAATAGGCACACATGAGACCATCTAGAAGATGCATCTATTAAGACTATAAAATATCTAAACGACCCACTAGGTGGGTGAATAAGTCCACAAATATCCCCTTGTATACGTTCTAAAAACGCAGGAGACTCAATCCCAACCTTTGTTGGTGATGGTCTAATAATTAACTTGCCTTGATAACAAGAAGTGCAAGAAAATTCATTATTTAAAAGAATCTTTAAATTCTTTAATGGATGTCCATTTGAGTTCTCTATAATTCATCTCATCATAATTGTCCAGGATTTCCCAATCGATCATGACAAAGTACAAAAGTATTGGGATCAGTAACCTTTTGGTTTACGATAGAATGTGTCTCAATTGCACTAGTTCTTGTCCAATACAGTCCACAAGATAAAGATGGGAACTTCTCAATAACCTTTTTCTGGCTAGAGACATTCTTGGTAACGATGAGATATTCAAGATTATTCTCATCTATTGTCTCAATATGATATCCATTTCGGCGGATATCTTTAAAACTCAACAATTTCCTCTTAAACTTGGAGGAGAAGATTGCATTATCTATGATAAGTATTGTTCCTCTAGGCAGAATTATAGTAGCTCTTCCAGAGCCTTCAATTAGATTGCTACTAGAAGAAATTGTAGTAACATCTGCCTTACACATACTTGAATGTGAGAAATATTTCTTTTCTTTGAATATCGGATATTTTTTTTCTTTGATCCAAGTTTGCTTTGAGAGATATCCATATTTGCTTTCCATGATTTGACATACAAAAGAAATATACGAATAAACATTAGCATATCGGAGAAAAGGGGAAAAGAAATAAAGTTAAATTAATGATTTAATAATAAACTTTTAATGCAATTTCGGGCTACTCTGATTATGATATTGATTGATACTAATAACTACTACTCATGTAAAGAACTATGATAACATGATGTTTATTCACTAGCTACTATAAATAGATGAAAATAAAAACCAAACTACTCAATCATCTTTTACCACAGATCCATCACTGATCAAGTGGTTTATTTTTTCATCAGGGTGCTCAAAGAAGCTTGCCACATCCAAGTGGGTGATGTCAAATTCATTGTCAGAGACAAAATTGGTTTCTGGGCCTTTATTCTTTAGAGATGCTTGATAAAGCTCAACCAAATACTTTGGTGTACAACAAATATTTGCCCATATCTTTTTCCACCACAAGGATAGCACTCAATTTCTGAATCCGTTGCTTTTGGCTTCTCATTTTTCCCTTTTTACTTTTGCTAGTTATTCTTCTTTGGGGAATGATTAACACCAGAAAATTTTCTTCCTTGGCCACGGCCACGACCACGAATAGGGCCACGACCTTTTCCACGCTTAGCATAATGGGAATACACCTCATCCATTTCAGGCAATGGTGTAAACCCAATAGGTCGATTATCGTGATTTCTCATGAGCAACTCATTGTTTCGTTCAGCCACGAGGAGAAGAGAAATCAACTCAAAGTACTTCTTGAAACCTTTCTCTCGGTACTGTTGTTACAAGACCATATTGGAAGCATGAAACGTTGTTAACGTTCTTTTTTCATGCAGATCATAGTCTGTGATACTATCTCCTCAAAGTTTCAATTTAGAAGTAATTCTGAACATCGTCGAATTGTATTCAGAAACAGACTAAAAGTCTTGGAGTCTTATATGAGCCCAATAATATCGTGCTTGAGGAAGTGTGACCAATTTTTAGTTGCCATATCTTTCCTTTAAGCCATTCCACAAAACAAGTAGATCTTTGACTGTGAGATATTCTATTTTCAACCCTTCATCAAGGTGATGGCGCAAGAAAATCAAGGCCTTAGCACAGTCTTGGGTAGATGCTTTATTTTTTTCTTTAATAGCGTCTCCAAGACCTATTGCATCTAAATGGATTTCAGCATCCAACACCCATGACATATAGTTCTTGCCCGAAATTTCATGGGCAATAAATTTTCTTTTCATAATATCAGTCATAATTAAAAGAGGAGAAAAATTATACCTTAGTCTTCTCAAAATGCTTCTTGAGATGGTAGAGTCTTGTGCTGATAACGTGTTATGGAATAATAGAAAATAAAGTAAAACAAGAGGAATTTAAAGGGAGATAATTAATAACCTTTTCTTCTGTATTATTCTTCACGTGTTTGGGCCTATTTATAAGCACTTTTGCATGAAAAGATTTGACCACTTGTCCAAAGTCTTGACACTTGTTAAAAAGGTCTTGTCACTTGTTGAAAGTTTTGACACTTGTTTAAAGTCTTGACATCTTTTGAAAAGGTTTTGTCACTTATTGAAAGTCTTGACATTTGTTGAAAGACCATGTCCTTTGTTGAAGACTATGCCATTTGACCATAATTTGCTCTCAAGTAATTTCATAATACATAAACACACTCTTAATAATATTTATAACTAATATCATTTAATTAAACTAATTTTCTTTTTGAAAAGACCACAAAGAAAGAACAAGATATTTAATAAGCGCCAGCGAAGCTGCAATATAAGAAGCAAGGGTCAAACCGAGGACCGTAGCTTCAGGGTTCAGCGGAACGTGCGCCCCAATAATATTTAGTACTATAATTTAAATTATTATTTTTATTATACATAGGAAAAAAAGAAAAGATTACAAGGTAAGAATACTCAGTAGGGTGAAAACGCATATAGCTAAGCACCAACGAAATTATTAAAATTCTCAGTAATGATTACATAACTATCACATGTACAATGAAACAAATCACTGACCAGAATATCAGCAAATAATAAATTTAACAAATGATATACGGAGCGTTTTCACCTTACTGAGTATTCTTACCTTGTAAGTGCTTCTATTATTTATGTTCTTATCTAAACTGGTATTAATTTCCAACCGTAGGTATTTGAGACACTTCCATGTTAAGTATGACCAATTACTAAAATACCATAATTAGTTCTTAACAAATGAGGGTTTTTTCTTGAATTTGAATAAGTAGATATCACTTCCAATTCAAAAGAATAATGATTTGGATATTAAAAAGCTAGTGTCAGAAGATGAGCATTCCTCGTAATTCGCGTTCATTGCCGTTAAAGCAAACGACAATTTATTAGTATTAGCAATATTTTATAAAAATATGAAGAAAAAAAAAATGTGAAAAAGAATGATTTGATTCTCTTGACAAAATCAACGCAGAAGTAAAAACGAGACCGTTTTAACAGTCCCTTTCCATTCCTCGTCTTTTCCCATTAGCAAATTGCACGCAGGAAAACAGGAAAAAAGAAAAGAAAACAAGAGAAGCTGCAAATCTGAAAGGAAAATCTAAGCAATAAATCCAAAAACATTACATTGTTCTTCAAGAGAAACAAAAAGCTCATACCTTTGGCTAATTTTCTGGTCCTACATATATATTTCTATTATTCTATACATACATATTAACATATGTAATGCATGTGTTTGGAAGCTATAGAGATGAATAAAGCTGAGAGGAATATGGGAAAGAATATTTGAAACTGAGCTAACCCCAAATGTTTTTTCCCTTTTTAGCACAAATATGGCTGACGATTTCTGTATTTTCACCAAGGTTTGTTTTTTATTTTCTTGATTATTCGATTTTGGTTGTAAAGTTTCATTCTTTTGCCTTTTTGGATTTTGCTTTGGGCGTAATTTGTGTTTTCTTGATTTGGGTTTCTCTTTTATCGTAGAGATTTGTTGGTTATTTACTTAAAGTGTTGGTCTTTTTGTTGTTATTAATATTTAAGAGGAGGAAACTTAGCTTTTCTCTTTATTGTTTTTTATTTCTTTAGGCTTAAAATTTGTTTTAAGCTCAGCTTTGTACAATGAGAATCTGAGATTCTTCTGCATCACAGTAATTTGTTTTCTAGTTGCTTAAAGCTTAGGCTTTTTAATTGTTATTAGCATTTAGTGGGAGTAAGCTCAAGCTTCTCTTTTTATTCCTTGTCTCTTTCTTTTGTTATCATTGTAAAATATGTACAATAGTAATGTTAAATTGGATTATCATCTATCTTTGTCATTAAAAGAATTTAGGATAGATATTGATTCTCAAGGTTATGAAATGCCTTGATATACTTTAGATTATAGTGTTTACTTTGATTAAATGACCCCTTTTGAACTGCTCTTTGATCTAGATTTTTTTCATATATTTATGAGGAGCTCCTATTACTTATTACGTAGTACTTAGGATTCTCGAGAATGTTATTGCTTGGTGCTATTGCTTTTCTTCTCGTCTTTCATGAGCCGAGGGTCTATCGGAAACAACGGCTCTACTTTCAAGATGGGGGTAAGGTCTGCGTACACACTACTCTCCCCATACCCTACTTGTGGGATTACACTGGGCTTTTTGTTGTTGTTGTTGTTGTTGTTAGGATTCTCGAGAACAAAAAAGTTGGAACGAGATTGGCCTAGTGGAATGTATACCAAAGGTTGATATAGACTAATTTGGGATTGAGGAATACTTGATTGATTGATTGATAACTTTTCTGAGCAGCTTATTTTATATCGAGACTGATGATTAGAAAAAGGTAAAGAAGACTTGAGTCTTTAGCAGTTTATCTTCTGATTCCATTCAGGACTCCTTCATTATAAAGCCACCAAAGAAATCTCCTTTGATGTTGAGACTGGTGGTCTTAATCTTTGCAATGGTATGTGGAGTATATATATGTTCAATCGGCCTGAAACAAATTGGTGTGCGTTCCAGTGGACGGTTATTAAGTGTTCATGTGGTTGAAAAGCCATGTGAGGCAACTGACATTGAACCTTCAGAAAAACCTTACGTGCACTTCCCCAAGCCAAAGACTTTTAGCCGGTGAGACATTGTTTATTATTATATGTTTTGGGTTTCTCTTTGTGGATAAAATTACTGAGTTGCTGTCTGCTATTTATTCAGGGCTGAATGTGCTTGCAATCCTGTAAGGTATTTTGCAATTTTATCGACTCAGAGATCTGGTAGTGGATGGTTTGAGACATTGTTAAACAGTCATATGAATATAAGCTCTAATGGGGAGATTTTTTCTGTTAAAGTCCGGAAAAGTAACGTGTCAACGATTTTGGATACGCTGGACAAACTTTATAACCTAGACTTTTTGACGAGTGCTTCCAAGAATGAATGTACAGCTGCAGTTGGACTCAAGTGGATGCTTAATCAGGTAAGCTCTTTCCTCATATTTCTGATGTAAATTCTATGAGATATATGCTGATTACTTTGTATTCATTTTTCTTTTCATTTTTTCCTATGCTTTTTGGATGTATAGAGCCCAACTAATTCGGGATTGAGGCATAGTTGTTGTTTCTATATATTTGACATCTTGACGTAATCTTAGGATTAGTAGAATTATTTAGTTATTCAAAGTTGCTTATCTCTTAATTGCTGAGCTTGATATAGTATAAAGTTGATGAATAACGCGCAGCAGCCAGCACTATCATACATTCTTAGTGCATGGATATTGGGTGATTAATGAAAAGTTTTGATTACTGATAAAAAAAGATATTGTATGGAGTTTATGGGAAGCTAATGCTTGAACAATGAGCAAGATGGGTCTAAAAAGAATCCTTCGCATTGTGCTATCTCGATTTCTTTTATGACATACGATTACTATGAAATAGTTACAAGTACCAGATATTAATGCTTGGCTGCTTAGTTTCTCTAGCCGCACCCTGCCCCTTGACCTTTTTGTGTGAAAGGTGAAGATGGTCTTTAAACTATTATTATTTTGTTACAGGGTGTGGATTCACCAGTCCTTTACAATTGCAGAAATTTGAAATTAGATTGGAAATGCCTTATTTTTTTGGGGGGAAGAAACTTTGCATTCTTCTTTTTCATTATTTTCTCTCTTTTGCCTGTCTCTTGTTAACTGCTTTCTCTCGCCATATTTAAGTAGAATGCAGTTGATTGCAATTCCATTTGAATGTCATTACAGGGTCTGATGCAGCATCATGAGCAAATTGTTGAATATTTTAAAGCTCGAGGAGTTTCTGCTATCTTTCTCTTCAGAAGAAATCTTTTGCGCAGAATGGTTTCAATGCTGGCAAATTCCTACGATCAGAACGCTAAGCTGTTAAATGGAACCCACAAGTCTCATGTGCATTCTCCCAAGGAGGTCAGTCTTCATAACTCTATTTCTCTCTTGTCAACACCATTACTTTCGTGTCACTATGTTGTCTTAAGAAATACAATTTTATTATTCAGGCTGAGATTCTTGCAAGTTACAAACCCACGATAAACACAACTTTGCTGATCCCCAACCTGAAGCAAGTAGACGACATGGCTACAAAAGCCGTGGAATACTTCAATAGCACTCGATATATTATCTTGTACTACGAAGACATAATAAAAGATCAAACAGTAAGAACTCACATATTCTACCATAACCCCGAACTTGCAGTCCCATAGGAAGAAAGTTCATCTTGTTCGCGATGCTTACTTTTCTAGTTTACCGTTTTCCTTACAGATACTGAACGATGTTCAAGATTTCCTGAAAGTTCCTAGACGGGACCTTCACAGTCGTCAGGTGAAGATACATAAGGGGCCCTTGTCTTCACAAGTTGAAAACTGGGTTGATGTTGAAAAGACACTCAAGGGAACGCCTTACGAAAGCTTCCTACATGCAGATTACAAAATATAGATTTGCAGTCGTCGTGTACAGATGTAGCTTGTGTTTGTTCAACTCAATTCTTTCATTATTTATTGTTAGGAATAGCTCTACTACACGCAATCTTAGCCAAAAGGCCGAGAAAGGTATACTTGTTAGCGAACGGGGGAGCTTCTTGTTAAGATTTTGGTAGCAGCAGATTGTCTTCTAGTTCTGCCGTACCAGGTAATGGGTGTTGTCTTTGTTAAGCAGAAATTTGTTTGCAATTTCTCTGCTTTGTTTTATAAGTTAGGAACTTATAAGCAACACGATTAAAGAATTTTGTAATTTTTTTGTTATCAATTGTTTATTTGCTTTCTCCTTCCAGAAAGGCAGAAGTAGAAGTGTTGCCTTGCAAATTTCCTGTGTAGATAAATTGCCCATAAGGTATAGTCTCAGATGATTTTTCTTAGTGACTAGTTACTTCCTAAGAAGGGGAGCCTTGGAGCAACTGTAAAGTTATCTCCATGTGACTTATAGATCACGGGTTTGAGCTGTGAA
Source organism: Nicotiana obtusifolia (assembly GCA_002018475.1). NCBI lineage: Eukaryota > Viridiplantae > Streptophyta > Magnoliopsida > Solanales > Solanaceae > Nicotiana > Nicotiana obtusifolia. The sequence continues at coordinate 42,283 of MCJB01025988.1, forward strand.
AGTAACCACTAATGCTTACATTAGGTTACGCTTTCTACATTACACCTAGGGGTGGACCCTTCTCCGGACCCTATGTAAATGCGGGATGCTTTGTGTACCAGGCTATCGTTTTTACTAGTTACTACTGAAGGGGAAGTACTTATGCACTTGGCCTTCGCCTAACAAGTATTTAACCTAAAGAGTTACAAATTCAAAGTGAGAACATAACATCAATGTTAAGTGAAAAATAATTTACTAAGATATGTATTGTATTCATCAATTTGGTGCAAACACTGGATACGCGAGTGTCGTTTAAAGAGGGGTTGTAATAATTGGCTCGGAAAAACAATAATTAGGTTAGCACAACCAAATGTGTAAGCAATTCATATGATCATGGCGAACGCGCCATCTGAAAGGATAGTAAAAATATATATATAAAATATGTGTCTTGTATTTATTGATTTGGTGCAAATATTAAATTTGGGTAAAGGCTTGAGTTGGTGAATATGGACCAGGAAAAGAATCTAAGCGTTGGATTCCATTCATTTCATTCATATGATTCATATTGAACATTCAATGCATTAATATGGCACTAGTATCTAAGCGTTAGGATTCCACCAACCTTATCGCCTGTGCATCTACCAAACTCTTGTTTGTGACGTAAAATGGATGGAGAAGATAAATAAAAAGAGTGGGAAAGGTTTTAATTTTTCAAATCTTCTTCAAGGAATGTTGATAATTCATTCCATTAAATTAGGGGGGTCAAACTGGCAGATTTGACTTATTTTGGGGATCAAAACGGGCTGAGTCAATAAATTGACTCGCTTAAAAGTAATTTGGGTTGTGTTAAATTGGGTTAAAATTTGGGTCATAACCCAACACGTCCAATTCTTATCAAACTTTAATTAATGTGTATTGTTTTCTTAATAATTATTTAATTATCAAATAAGACTTTTTTTTTTCTTTTGTTTGGTACAACATATCAAAAAAAATTATTTTAAAGATATTTTAGCAAAGTTAATCATGAATCAATTTGGGCTAAAAATTAGTCCAACTTTATATGGGGTGAAATGGGCTAGATAAAGATGGGTTGAGTTCAACAAATAGGCGGGTCAATGACCAACCCAACCTTAAATAGGTTAGACGGGTCAAATGGGATCGGACTCAAATTGCCACCCCAACATTAAATCATACTCGTCTTATGGTACGTGCTTTGCATGTGTATACAATGTCAGTAAACTAAAACTTGTATATAAGAAAAAGTTATGCAAAATAGAAAATAACATTAAAATAACAAGCATTTAAGTGACAAAAATAAACGTGACTACATAGACGTAGTAATTGGATTATTTCAGAGCCTGCAAAGATAAACTGATCAGTTAAGTTAGTAATATATTATTTTAATTATAGATATTTTATTTTATGAGATAATAATATGTTAGTAAATTATTGAATCTAACCCAATTTCTCTTTCATAAACGATGTTACTGGTCCTAAAAATTTTAAATTATTTATTTAATATTGAAAGATAATGACTCTTTATCATTTAATCATTTAGATACATATTAATTTACACTAATAATAACTTACCAAGTAAAATATTTAATCAAAGAAACTATGAAAAAAGTTTTTTAAACTAATCAACGTATTTAAATATAATTAATAATTTAAAGTTGTAAAAGGAACAAAAAACTCAAAAGAGTAAATGTACAGAAAAATATATAAACAAAGAACATATAATTTCAATGAGCTATATACTGTCAAACTACGTATAAACATATAATGCAAGATTAATAGCAAAAATTTGAGAAGAAAATATTCAAAGAAAACATAAATCAATAGTTAATTTCAAACTTTAGTTTGAATAGTAGAAACAGATTTTAGCTAGGAGCACAAAATGTAGTTCGACTTCATTAGGTCCTACACTAAAATTAATGCCACTGCAATTAATCGCAAGTGGTAAGATCATACTAAAGAGAAAAAGAATAATTCAAATTTTCTTCGGAATTGTGGAACTGAACCTTCATGCTTAATGCAAACATTACAAAAACGTACTTAAAAGACAAATATGCACTCTAGACTAGCTTGCCATAACTATTGGTTTTTAGCCTACAAATATGATATAAAAATAAATTATAGTTTATAGTCTTAATGCAATACTGAAAGGACAAAGTTTATCCAATAGATCATTAAATTTTAATTGATTTCAAACTCCTTTATTAGGCAAAAGTATACAATAGTTCATATTATAATTTTATTTAGCATAAATTTATGAATGTGTGATTTATCAAGAACATAGGGGAAAGAACTCTTACGTTGACAAAGAAGGAAAACTCCAGTTATCTCCATGAATAGTAATACTTGACTGATTTCGATTCTTGGCCAAAATTTTATTTTCTTCCCACGAGATCTGTTTTTATAAGTTGTAAAAATAAGCTTGAATTAGTTAAAAAGAAAGTTAAGCTTAAATATTAAATTTATACAAACAAAAATCTCAAAAGTTTAATGAAAGCTAAAAACCTCAAATTTGAAGGAATTTTAAAAAAAATCCTAAAAATAAGGAAGGGCTAGACAACATATTGGATACTTAAGGAGATTTATGTTAACAAATACTAAAAACAAGGTCTTTGAAACCATACTGGATGCCTCTAATATTCATTCACAATGTTGTTATGTCTCTTAACTAACCAAAAAGAAAAAAATTATGAAAAAAAATATGTAAGAAATTATAGTCATGTTACATAATATAATTAATGAAGGATTTATATAAAGTAGAATTTTAATAAATTTTAAGTCCTAAATATTAGGTTCCATGCATAAACGCATACTCCTAAATTCGAAGAAAAAGTACTTGAGATTTTTACCATAAAAAATAAAAAAAGTTCATAAACCTAAACTAAGGTGGAAGTGCTCGAAAAGTTTGCCTAAAATATTTATAACTAATTAATAAATTTTGTACCTAACGTAATTATAAAGAATTAGTAAAAAATTTCGTACAAGCTTTTAAGCTTCGTATAAGCTTTTGTATTTTACAAAAAGATTCCTACACCTAAAAAGTGGTCAAAGCACTCAAAGTTTTTATAACTTATATCAAATAATTTTTTTTTTTTTACTTAAATTGCCTATTCTTTTAAAGAATTGATTGTTAAAATGTATGAAAGGACCCCCAAAATGTAAAAGTAGTAAACTGCTTTTTTGAAACACGTCACAAAATATTGTGGTTTTTCATTGTTATTATCTTTCTTTAACTAATTTGTTATATTACACAGTTCAAATAGAAAAATATTTAATATATAAAATCTAATTGATATTGAATTCCCAAATATTAGGAAACTATTAAATGACTATTCATATTTTTAATATTAGAGAAATAATCAAATGACTATTTTGTCAAGTGTAAAATCTATTTCTAAAGGATAAAAAAGGCGAACGACATTTCGCTAAAAGTCTTCGTGCTTTTAATATAGTATAGATATAGATATAGATTAGAACCACTTCATGAATACTTTCAGGTCCTTACCTGTTAGACCCCCAAGTTCGGACTTAGACGCATGCAGGCAAGCTCAGTGTCAAGGACTTGTACATTGCCCCTTGACATGGGCCAACGTTGGTGATGGAAGCAATGTGCGGGGTTGCATGCCTATGGCATGGTGTGCAGCTTAGTCAAGTGCTTGGGTGTTGGCAAGGCAGCTTGACGAATGTCAGTGGCACGGATAGGCGCATGGCACCAGATGGGCATGCGTGCAAGCAGTGGGCCGGCTAAGGCCAAGGCAGATGGGCAAGGCAAAGTGGTGGCATGATGTTGGCATAGCATTGGGATGAAGATGGGCGAAAAATATTCTAGGTGTTGCGCGAAGCCATGAGGAGCAAATCAGGCCAAGGCATGCGCATAGCACATGAGCAGAGCATGTGCGCGGCACATGCGTCGGTTACGCAGTGTGCGCGGCATGTTCGACGAGAGGCCAGTTTCTGAAGACTTGGCCCATGTGGGCGAAATGCTAGCTTAGAATAGGGAGACCATGATCCCAATGTAACTCCTGGCACATGCCATGCACGCACCTCCCCTTGTAACTGGTTGTAACTGCCCCTAGCAGATTTTATATGTAATTTGAATTTGGCTACGGTATAGTTCAGTTTTGTAAGCCTCCAAATTTGTGAGTCCTTTTGTATATCTGAGAGATAATAAAAAGGTGGGGCGTTGCCCGTAAACATTGTGTGTGCTTTTCATATTGCTTGACCCGAAATTAAATCTAAGTGTCAAAAGTGAGCGTGTGGGCGTAAAGGCTGAAGTTGGCTGTGACACCACTGCCGGAAAAAAATCACCCCTGTTTCAGTACTCTACAGAATTATAAGAACTAAGTTGGCATAATATTTTATTAGTATAGTTTATAATGCTACTTAAGGTGAAAATTCCAAGGTGAAATTCCTGAGCCTAAGGCCTTTACTGATACGAGATCGGCCAAGGAATTGAAATTTTTTCTCTGGGATATGGAACAATATTTTACAACTGCTCGTATTGCTGAAAACGACAAGTTGAGTATCACCACTATGTACTTGACTGGTGATGCGAAATTGTGATGGAGAACCAGGGATGCGGATGATATGAGTGCTGGCCGGCCTAGGATTGATACGTGGGCCAAATTGAAGAAGGAAATGCGTGACCAGTTCCTTCCTAGCAATGCATCATGGATTGCTAGAGATCGCTTGAAAAGACTGAGGCAAACTGGTTCTGTTCGTGATTATATCAAGGAATTTACTTCTTTGATGTTGGATATCCAAAATATGTCGGATGAAGATAAGTTACATAACTTCATTTCTGGAATGCAAGCATGGGCCCAAAACGAACTTAGGAGACAGAACGTGAAAGATCTCCCAGGTGCAATTGCGGTGGCAGATTCGTTGGTAGATTTTCGCGCAACACGAGTTCCATCTGAAATTCCTACTTCTTCTAAGGCCAAGAAAAAGCCTGAAAAGAAGGGGGAATGGAGGAAGGAAGGGCGGAAAGAAGGGACTGACAAAGGAAAGGTTGTTGCAGATGCTGAAAATCCAAAGAACAAGAGAAATTCAGCAAGTGACAAAGGTTGCTGAACTTGTGGAGGGCCTCACTTGGCCAAAAGTTTTTCAAATCGGGAAAGGGTAAATGCCATGCTTGCAGGGAGTGCAAATACAAATGAAGAGGGTGTTGTAGTTGCTGCTTTGGCAAACCAGTTGGATTTACTCTTGAACAATCAAATGTCATTAGTAAACGTGGCGGGGAGGTCATCAACAAATCCTCATTCTTCGTTGTTGCACATTAAGATGAAAGTTGACGATAAAGTGTTAGTGGCAATGGTGGATACTGGAGCTACTCACACTTTTGTTGATGTCAAAATTGCTGCTAAAGTCGGACTGAAGTTGACAAAGAGCCCGAATTATATGAAAACTATGAATCAAGTGGCCCGGCTTATTAAAGGCATGGCCTAAAATGTGAGGGTATTTGCTGGACCTTGGGCGGGAAAACACAGTTTGATGGTGATTCCGTTGGGAGATTTTTATGATACTTGGGATCGATTTCCTAAGGAAGAACTACTTCGTTCCAATGCCCCACTTGGACGGAGTTATGGTGATGCAAGATAAGATGGCATGGTTCATCAAGGATGTTCATCCATATTGGCGAGGCAGAAAAATTAAATGTGAAGGTGGAAGTGCTTGACTGTGTGGCACAAGTTTTGGGAGAGTTTAAAGATGTCATGCCCCCCGAACTCCCCAAAACGTTGCCACCAAGGAGGGATCTTGATCATAAGACTGACTTGCTGCCAGGTTCTGTTGCTCCTGCACAAGCTCCTTATCATATGGCTCCTATGGAGTTGGCTGAGTTGCGTAAGCACTTGAATAAATTACTAGAAGCAGGCCTGATTCAGCCATCAAAAGCTCCTTATGGTGCACCTATTTTGTTCCAAAAGAAACAAGATGGGTCAATGAGAATGTGCATAGATTATCGGGCGCTGAACAAGGTGACTGTGAAGAACAAGTATCCTATCCCATTGGTGCAAGATCTCACGGATCGATTATGCAAGGCAAGCTGGTTCACCAAGCTAGACTTAAGGTCTGGGTATTGGCAAGTACGGATAACGGTGGGTGATGAGTCAAAAACTACGTGTGTTACTAGATATGGATCATATGAATTTCTTGTAATGCCGTTTGGGCTAACAAATGTCCCGGCTACTTTCTGTAATTTGATGAACCATGTTTTATTTGAGTACCTAGATGACTTTGTTGTAGTGTACGTAAATGACATTGTAATCTATAGCTGCTCTTTGGAAGAACATGTGAAACATTTAAAAATGATATTGTGTCGGTTGCGGGAGTACAAACTTTATGCGAAAATGGAGAAGTGTGAGTTTGCTCAACAACAAATAAAATTTCTTGGGCACTTGGTCAGCCAAAACCAAGTGAGGATGGATCCAAAGAAGGTGCAAGCTATTGTTTGATTGGCAGGCGCCACGAAATGTGAAGGACTTGAGGTTATTCCTTGGATTGGCAAACTATTATCGCAAATTCATTGCGGGGTATTAAAAGAAGGTTGCTGTTTTGACCGATTTGCTGAAGAAGAACATGTGGGTTTGGACTGAAAAATGTGATGGAGCGTTCAACCTACTAAAGGAGGCCATTGTTTCCAAACCCATACTAAAGCTGCCTGATTTTGAGTTATCTTTTGAAGTGCATATGGATGCTTCCGACAAGGCTGTTGGAGGTGTGTTGGTGCAAGAAGGCCACCCTGTGGCTTTTGAAAGTAGGAAACTGAATGATGTGGAGCAGAGATACTCTACTCATGAGAAGGAAATGGTTGCTTAGGTACATTGCTTGCAGACTTGGCGTGTATACTTGCTAGGTACGAAGTTTGTGGTATGGACGGACAATGTTGCTAATACTTACTTCAAAATGCAATGCAAACTGAATCCCAAGAAGGCCCGTTGGCAAGAATTCTTGGCTGAATATGATTTTGTGTGGGAACACAAGCCGGGAAAGCACAACCAGGTTGTCGATGCTTTTAGTAAAAAAGAGGTATTCGCTGCTATATATTCAATCTCTAGGTTGGAGTCTGATTTTATTGATAAAATTAGACTATGTGTTGCAAATGATTTATTATACACAAAGTTAGTGAGTCAAGTTAAAGACGGGATAGTGCGGAGGTAGTGGATCGAGGACGATCTACTCTATTTCAAATGGGGAGAATCGTGGTACCTCAAGGTGGTGGATTGCGTAGGGAACTAATGAAAGAGGCGCATGACACTACTTGGGCTGGGCATCCGGGTGTTGAGCGGATGTTGGCTTTGCTGTCTAGAGTATATTTCTGGCTAAAGATGGAAGATGATATTGAAGCTTATGTCAAAACTTGTCTAGTTTGTCAACTAGATAAAACTGAGAGTAAGAAGGAAGCGGGCTTGTTGCAGCCTCTTCCCATTCCCGAAAGCCCATGGATGTCTGTTTCTATGGACTTTATTGGTGGGTTTCCGAAGGTAAACAGGATGGCATCAGTCATGGTGGTGCTGCACAGATTCTCAAAGTATGTTGTTTTTGTTGCTGCCCCAGTTGTTTGTTCGTCGGATGTCGCTGCAGATCTGTTTTATAAAAATATGGTTAAGTTCTTTTGGTGTACCAGCTGATATCATCAGTGATAGGGATTCACGGTTCACAGGTCGGTTCTGGACTGCTTTGTTTAATATGATGGGAATTGATTTAAAATTCTCTACGGCGAACCATCCCCAAACTGATGGGCAGACGGAAAGGATTAATCACTTGTTGGAAGAGTATCTGCGGCATTTTGTAACGGCTAATCAGCGAAACTAGGTGCGCTTACTGGATACTGCACAGTTTTGTTACAACTTGCACAAGTCGTCGGCGACAGAAATGAGCCCATTTGAGTTAGTCGTAGGCAGACGGCGTATGACTCCACTTGATGTTTCCAAGCAGAAGACTCAAGGGAAATGTCCTGCTGCCTATCATTATGCTAGAGACAAGCAAGAGATACTTGCAGAAGCGCAAGACAGTTTGTGCAAGGCCCAGCGGCGGATGAAAAAGTATGCAGACCAACGTAGGAGGGAGTTGGAATTTAAAGTCGGTGACAGGGTGTTGCTAAAGCTTACTCCCCAAATTTGGAAACAGATTACAAGTAAGTTCAGGCACCGGGGTTTGATTCCCAAGTATGATGGACCATTTGAAGTTGTTCAAAAAGTGGATGAAGTTGCTTATAGGCTGAAACTACCTAAAAGGTTGAAATTACACCCAACCTTCCATGTGAGTTTTCTAAAGAGGGCACCGGCTGTGGTGCGCACGCAGTTCGACGCCGAGATTGAAAAAACATTGGATTACCGGGTACTTGGTGTCAAGAAGAATAGGCGGCCGGAATTTCTGATTCAGTGGAAGGGTAAACAAGGAGCTGATGCTACTTGGGAAAAGACAAATTCACTTTGGCAGTTCGACAAGCAGTTGGAGGACTACCTGAAAACAGCCTCGACGAGGACGTCGAGTTCAACTGGTGGGGGTGGTTTGTTAGACCCCCGAGTTCAGACTTAGACGCATGCGGGCAAGGTCAGTGTCAAGGACTTGTACATTGTCCCTTGACATGGGCCAACGTTGGTGATGAAAGCAATGTGCGGGGTTGCATGCCTATGGCATAGTGTGCAGCTAAGTCAAGTGCTTGGGCATTGGCAAGGCAGCTTGCCGAATGTCAGTGGCACGAACAGGCGCATGGCACCAGATGGGCAACCGTGCAAGCAGTGGGCCGGGTAAGGCCAAGGCAGATTGGCAAGGCAAAGTGGTGGCATGATAGCATTGGGATGATGATGGGCGAAAAATATTTTAAGTGTTGGGCAAAGCCATGAGGAGCAAATCAGGCCAAGGCATGCGTATAGCACATGAGCGGAGCATGTGCGCGGCACATGCGTCGGTTACGCAGTGTGCGCGGCATGTGCGACGGTTGAGGCCAGTTTCTGAAGACTTGGCCCATATGGGCGAAATGCTAGCTTAGAATAGGGAGACTATGATCCCAATGTAACTCCTGGCACATGCCATGCACGCCCCTCCCCTTGTAACTGGTTGTAACTGCCCCTGGCAGATTTTATATGTAATCTGAATTTGGCTAAGGCATAGTTCAGTTTTGTAAGCCTCCAAATTCGTGAGTCCTTTTGTATATCTGAGAGATAATAAAAAAGTTGAGCGTTGCCCATAAACATTGTTTGTGTTTTTCATATTGCTTGAAACCGAAATTAAATCTAAGTGTCAAAAGTGAACGTGTGAGCGTAAAGGCTGAAGTTGGCTGTGACACCACTGCCGGAAAAAAAATCGCCCCTGTTTCGTTACTCTACAGAATTATAAGAACTAAGTAGGCATAATATTTTATTAGTATAGTTTATAATGCTACTTAAGCACTTTATCCCTTTCACCACCTAGAAAGGACCTTTCACCTATTAAAATAAAAGTCATCCCAAAATTAAAAGCACAAGTTGTCGACTAAAAGTTAACACTGATCCGTAGGATTAAAAGGAAAACTGTCGTAGAGCAAGGATTTAACTACTACATATATAGGGGCGATTTATAGCACAAATTATGTGCACGTGAACCTATAATCTTTTTATCAAATTAGATCATTTATGTATATATTTTTTAAAATTGATCTGATATTATTAATTGACTCCCATTTTGCAATAAGGTTTAATAGTTTACTTGATTAAATGTTGAGTTATTACACATGAAAACCTAAGAAATATTAGTTTCAAGTAATAAAGTATTAGCTCCTTTTTACCTCAATCTACGGCCACAAAAATTAGGCAACAAGTTGTTAACAAAAAGCAGGTGACTTTTTCATACGTCAAAATTGAGCAGCCTGTGCTAGGCACTAGTCATGCCGGCCATGTTACCAAGAAAGATTGAAGAAATCGTGCAGAAACTCTCCTTTGATCAGCCTACTCCACCCCGTCATTCTCGCAACAATAACAACAATAACAAACTCAATGTAATTTCACATAATTATACAAATTTTGTTTTTATTTTGTGAAGATAACAATACTGTTACCAATAAATTTCTGACTCAAATAGTTGATTATACAAATAAAAAGAAAAACTAAGGTATGTATTCACTAGAACAATTAAACCACTAAAAGTGATGGTGAAATATATAGGTCTTCCTCTATTTTTAATAAGAAATTTCAAGTTCGAGCTTCATTTTTAATAGATACGAAGCCGAATTAGTGACCAAAAATACATGTTCGGTTGAGATTCCAAAAGTAACTAACACGATTAATTTAAATTTTCTGAAGAAAATTATTAGAGTAAGATTCAGTAGATCGTGATTTATGTTAGCTATTGCTTCTTAGGGACTTGAATTGAACACCCTGATCCCATGTTTGAATTCAAGGTAAGTTTTCTACGGAGACAAAGAAGGGACCGATATATCCACCACCCACCTATCAGCAGGTCCAACTACGATATCGTCATCAAACTCCAAATCAACGGCTACCGTAAAACCCTTTGAAAATCAATCCACGGTCTAAATTCGCACATCGTTACGTACGAAGACTGACCCTAGATTCCGTGTAGAATCTTCCTCCGTTTAGCTCGTAAGCCGACTCTCTCCATTTTCTCTCTCTTCCCCTTCCTCATTTTCTCTCTCTAAAAAGCCATAGCCATACTAGAGGAAGGGGTAAATTTTGAAATATGAATGGAGATATGAACCAACAACGACAACAATTGCAGCAACAACAGCAGCAACAATGGCTGTCGATGCAGCAGTATCAGCAGCAATGGATGGCGATGCAGCAACAGCAGTATTCCCCAATGGTAATGCAGCAGCAGCAGCAGATGATGTACGGTCAACAATACATGCCGTACTATCATCAGAAGCAGCAGCAGCAGATTCAGATTCAGCAGAACGGCTCAAGCGAAGATAATAAGACGATCTGGATTGGTGATCTCCAGCACTGGATGGATGAAACGTATCTTCATTCTTGCTTCTCTCAATCTGGCGAGGTTTGCCTTCTTTCTCTCTCTCTCTCTCTCTCTCTCTCATTTGCTTATTTAGGTTTTGCTAGGACTTATATGCTTTTTGTGGAGTGAAATTAACCTGAATAGAGCGTGGATATAGGATTCATAAAGTGGATCCTGTCTAGTTTGAGATTGAGACGTAGTTTCTAACATAGTTCTCAGGAATGTAATGGACCCGAATAGAGCAAAATGAATTGAGGATTCATAAAGTCTATGCCGTTAGTTTGAGATTGAGGTGTAGTTACTTTCATATTTCAAGTGAACTGGAATAGGGTGGAACGAATAAAGGATTCATAAGTTGATCCTTACTAGATTGAGAATTGAGATGTAGTATCTTACGTATGAAGTGGACTTGAATAAAGTAGAATCAATACGGTTTCATAAGTCTTTACTGACTAGTTCTGGATTTTCCCTTCCTCTATAAGTAAAATAGTGAATCCTTGCTTTCGTAAGATACATAAAAGCAAAGAAAAAAATAAAAAAATCAGTAGAAATTACCCCCTTAAATACAACCTTTTAAACTAGTTATCATGACAATACAAGCACGGATTATGGTGTTAATCAGCTAGTGTGCATGCTACTTAAGCATGCATCCATGTCATGCTCTTGGTTGACCAATAGCAACAACAACGTACCAGCGTGATCCCACATGTGGGTTCTGGGGAGGGTAGTGCGTGCAGATCTTACCCCTTCACAAACCCTACCTTGTGTAGGTGGAGAGGATGTTTCCACTATGCTCTTGGTTGACAACATATCATAAAACATGCAGGTTATTTCTGTGAAGGTCATTCGAAATAAGCAGACTGGTCAGTCTGAGCGTTATGGATTTGTTGAGTTCAATACCCATGAAGCAGCAGAAAAAGTCCTACAGAGCTACAATGGCACTATGATGCCAAATGCAGAGCAACCCTTCCGCCTAAACTGGTCAGCCTTTAACACTGGTGAAAAGCGTGCAGATGCTGGTGCTGGTGCTGGTTCGGGTTTGGGTTCGGGTTATGATTTATCGATTTTTGTAGGAGATTTGGCGTCTGATGTTACTGATGCAATGTTGCGTGACACATTCGCAAGTAGATATACATCTGTTAAAGGTGCAAAAGTAGTAATAGATTCAAACACGGGTCGTTCAAAAGGCTATGGCTTTGTTAGGTTTGGTGATGAAAATGAGAGGTCTCAGGCTATGACTGAAATGAATGGTATATATTGCTCTAGCAGGCCTATGCGTATTGGTGTTGCTACTCCGAAGAAACCATCAGCACTGCAACAATATTCTTCACAAGGTATGAGATATTGTATCCTGTTTTGCCGCAAGTCATTTGCTACACTGAGTATAGTGAATACTGAATCTGATTACCATATCTTTCTGTAGTTTATAGTCCCTCATTGAGTTGCTTTCAACAGGGTCATTCTTAATAAAAAAATTTACTATGTCGACATTTCTATGTCCTAGTGTTCTTCAGTTATAGTTCATATATCTCAGTTTTACTTGATTACTTTTTTCCATTCACTCTGAAAATTTTCAACTTGAGTATTGATCAACGCAGCAGGACATTTAACTAGGCCAGATATTTCATACCAATGTGCCTGCAATTTATGTTTGATGTCAAAAATTTGGATGTTATTCTTGTATTTTCTTCCCGAGGTGTTGAACTAGTGAAGCTCTTTTTCCAGCTGTGATATTAGCGGGTGGACATGCATCAAATGGTGCTGCAACCCAAACTTCCTACTCTGATAGTGATTTGTCAAACACAACAGTGGGTGCTTCTCCCTTTTGTCAAGATTGGTCCTAGCTAGTTACTCAATTAGCTCTCTAACTTTTGATCTACTGTAGGTTTTTGTTGGAGGACTTGACTCTGATGTTACCGACGATGAACTCAGGCAGTCATTTAACCAGTTTGGCAATGTGGTCTCTGTGAAAATACCAGCCGGAAAAGGATGTGGCTTTGTACAGTTTTCAGACAGGTAATGAACGATATTGCTAAACATGATGTTAGATATTTCATGTTCAACTGAAGAAATTAGTATAATGTATGGGTATATAAGGCAATGAGGAGAACTGATTCTCACGACTGAGGAATAATGGGGATAGATTGGTGAACTTCAAGAGTTTTTTTTTCCGGTACCTACTAAACTATCAATGAGTTAAAATGGTTGGAGCTTTTAGGTCAGTTATTAGTTTAGCATATTTGTTAGTATCTGGTTTGGTTTTGTATCGTTTGTGATACAACTAGAGAATCTGCAACCAGATTTATCAGGAGGAATGTACTGATCATGACAACTGATTTGAAAGAAAATGTTTTACCTGTTAACTAGCAACTGAATACTTGAGAAAGAAGAAAAGGTGCATGGACTCACTCACCTGCCAGGTTATAGGTTCACAGTTTGATGAAGAATTTTATCTTGGTTACTAAATGTGAATTTTATCTTCCGTGGCTGAATAAAAAGGAAAGCATAGTTTTTGGATCCATAAGAACTCTTTCTTTGGGCAGAGTTAAAACCTTGCGCCATGCTCTCGGCGAATTCTCGATTATGAAAAAGATTTCTTTTTTGGTTATGAAATGGTCCTATAGTAGAATATATCACTATAGTAGAATATGTCATTCATAACCTACTTGAGATCACTAGAATAGGTAGTCATATTATCAAACCTAACCAACGGTAGCAAAATGAACTTGCTGCTTGAACTCACTGATAAACTGAAGCGGTTACACATGTATATATAGTGCATTTTTGGTTATTTCAATGTATGTTTACTTGAAGCTTTCAAATGCTAAATGTTGCATAACATACTTGCCTTTTATGTTCCATAGGAGCGAAGCAGAGGATGCGATACAAAAATTAAATGGAGCAGTTATCGGGAAGCAGATGGTTCGTCTTTCCTGGGGTCGAAATCCAGCAAACAAGCAGGTATTTACCAAAATGGTAAATGTGATATCTGAAAAGCTTTTAGTTCAAATATTAAGTAATCTTGTGCCAACATTTGTTTCGTGGAGTCTCCACATTTGCTGTAAAGTTTTCGTAAGTTCTGTATTTTGAGTAAAATGAGAAGAAGGGAAACAATGCTTCCCAGAAAATCCTACTAGTGTTCTGCTTTTGTATGCTGATGAAAGCTCCCTTGCATTGTGTATCTCTAATAAGCCACTTGCCAAGAAAGCAAAATGCTGAAAGGTTGACATATCTATGCTATTTGTTAGTGTGTTTCCCATAATATTTATTTGCATACTCAGTTCGCAGAAATATGTAATCCAATTGATAACTGTTGCAGCAAATACAAATATTATTAGGCTGATGTTTCAATAGCCCTGGAACATTAAGCAATTCACCTGATATATTATATTCTTAATGATGTACCTAAACGAATTAAAAATTCATTTTCTGTGTTACCTTTCATTATTGATTACATTAGATGCTCTCTTCTACAATCTTTCTCACTGGTTCTGGAGGATCTTCTGTAAAATAACATACTTATTTATATTACTATAAGGGGTCGTGTGGTTGCATTACTAAGATGTGATAATACCTGTATAAGACTCCACATTAGTAAAACGATGTCTGGTTACCTTTTGAAACTTGCATAAGATTCAGCATTATATAATACTATTGGTTGGCTTTTTTGTTGCCTGCTGAACTAATACCACACCTGCATAAGTTATGCAGAAATCTATGTATTATTTTAGGTGGGATAGACAGTGGAATAAGAATTCGGGAATTATTAAAACATGGAAGTGACCAAAATAACCGTCATGTATTAAACTTTTTTTTTTTTGAAAAAAAAAAAACTGAACACATATTTGTAATCTCTCCATACAACTTATGCATTATTAATTTTTGCATTACAATACCATCATAGGAGTCCCTGCATTACTAATCCCTATATTTTAATTCATGCACTACTCATCTATGCATAACTTGTCTCAAAACCAAGTTGGCCCCTTTCTGTTTCTTTGGTTTTCCCACTATTATGTAATTGAAACTTTTAGAGCTTAAAAGTGACAATTTATGCATTTTAGCTCTTTATTAATAGTTGGCCTATATTTTTGGATTTTAGATTCCATGATGGTTCTTCATAAAACGTCTGTATATTCAACTTATATTTACTCCCTTTTTGGCAGTTGAGGACCGACTCTGGTAGTCAGTGGAATGGGGGTTATTATGGAAGGCAAAATTATGGGGGGTACGGATATGGTGCATCGCAAAGCCAAGATTCTAGCATGTATGCTGCTGGAGCAGCTTATGGGGCATCTTCTAATGGCCATGGCAATCACCAGCAGCCAGTCAGCTAGCTGAACTATAGTCTGAGTGTGCTATTTAGTTAGAGTTTGGCCAACTTTTTATTTTATTATAATTTTTATTTCTGGTGTGTTATTTAAATTGATTTACAGGTTATAGTGTTTGATGAGGATTTTTATCTGTATTGCCTTTGTAATTTGATGAGTGGTAAACTTATTTGTCACATGTTTCTCCTTCATCTCTCTTATGTGTCTCTGTTCAGCATTTTATCTTTGATTGATTGACTTCATAAAATTTACAGGGTAGGATCAAACAATGAGTAATAGCAAGCACAACTTTTAACACACAGGTGGCTTTTGGCTTAAATATTTTGGAAAAGATCTCATTTTACTCCAATTGAAGTGCCGCAGTTGTTATCATTCTTTTTCTGCTGAGCTTCTTGGCCTTTGTACAATCTGAATATTCGCCTGTTTATATAGGACCACAACAAGGGTTGAAAGAAGCAGATAAGATATCATCATTGCCGGGCCAACCTCAAGTTAATTTTGCTCAGTTTTCTGGATAGGTCACATGTACTAACCCCATTTAACAAGAGTGCTTGCTATGGCATTTTCCAATGATCTATAAATTTGTTGGAGTTTTCCTGCCTCTGAGCATCCAACTGCATCCAGAATTCCATCTCCTACACTTAAAAAGTCCGATAATTCTTTTTCGCTTCCCATACAGTGAAGTGAACTCCGTGTTATTCCGCTAACTCCATATAACAACACTTCTCAACCTATCCTTACTAGGGAACAACACCCCAAACGCAAGATCAGATGCGTAATCCTTCAAACAAACTTTAACACGAACACCCTCTGATTCACGGGTAGAAGCAAACACCTCTGGCCGACCTTGAATATCATACAAAAAGGGGATGTTCTCATGTGAACTGGTACATTCTGTTGTACATCATCGGTTTGATGCTGCTCATTGTTCTCATCATCAGAGTCAAGTATCTCATCCCACTCATATATGTCATTCGGGGCGTTACTGTCAGAGTCATCATCCCCTTTAGCAGCACTACCAACTTCTCTACCTAGCCTGTATTTCAGAAATCCTCAGAATCTCCGGCATTTCTACCTGGGCCTGTATTTCAGAAATCCTCAGAATCTCTGGCTCTGAATTTTGGACACAACTTGGATTGTGATTTGTCAAAGGAATCGAGAATTGCCATTGAGTTTTGGTTTTCTAGGAAATTGATAACTGTACTCTGAATTGCAACGGGAAGATACTAAGAAACTAATACCAGCATAGTTCACAGGTTGTCGCTCTACTCCAAAAACAAAAAGGCCATCAATGAGAAAGAAAAGGCTCGAATTTAAACAAAATTCATATTTATTCTGTGGTTTACAACACAGCACAGTTCACAGTCTTTATTCTCTTGCACCATCTACATGGAGATGAGGGTGGGTAGGGGACGAGGGCGTACTACAAGTCCTTTATTTGAGTTGCATAATCCAGGATTTGATGGAAATGGTAATTACTGACGACAAAGACTTAAAAAGTTACTTTCTATAGATGAGGCTAAGATATCCCTATCATACAACCAACCTTGCCAAACAAGATCTTCCATGTAAAAGTGAGCTTTTCTCCAAGCCAATGCTCCCTTTTCAGTTGCAATTCTAAGTCCGTTAAATGATCGATTAGCATGCAGCTTTTTAGTTGGAAAACTGCAGGCAAATTGTTGCGATACAGGATACTGGTTGTACTTAATCAATGTTGTCGATGTGCACGGGATTTATGTCATCAGCCACTGCAAAATGCGCAACTGTTCGAGCAAAGAACACCATTTGTTGCTCAAGAGTGAATTTTATGCTCTCCGCCTGTGAAAAATCTTGGCAGTTAGGAACTCTCAGAATTCCATGCTTTCATTGAGCATGATAACTCAGACACTCATTTGATTGCTTTGGGCATGGACAAGCCACATTAAAAAGTAGCATCATAAAATGGTTTATCAGTGTGGAGAAATGTTAGAAGTAAAAAGTGTATAAACGCCCTAGACGTAATCTATATACATGAACTTAGTTCTCACCTTCCGAAATCCATGAGATTCTCCTTCATATTCCACATGAGCTACAGGTAACCCCTTTTTCTTCAAGGCCTGGTAGATTTTTCGAGCCTGCTCTGGCTGGACAACCTGCAAGCAAATATTTCTGTTTTTCTTACAAGGAACTTCAAGAATTGTATAGTTGCTTGATTCAAGATACTAGCTTTTCGTCGCAAAACAAAAAGTGAAGTTTGAGGCTCTGTTGAGATTGAAAATTATAAACGGGGTTCAGTTTTCTTTCTTGAAAGGAGTCAGTTTCCATCCAAACCTTGACTTACCCAACAATGGCAGTTCCCTACCGTTAATAATGCAGAGTAAAATGGAAAGAAAAGCACAAGTTACAGCAGCATACCGTGTCTTCTAATCCTTGGAACAATATTATGGGGCAAGAGAAATGATCAACAAAGTTGATAGGCGACCGCTCATATAAAGCAGTTTCATTACCTGTATCAGGAAAAGAATGTTAAATTGTGCCCAAAAATAGTTGTAACTATTCAGTAAGTTGCGAATCTGTCAAATACTGACCAGAAAGATTAAGGATATAATGGGATTCAAATTTGTGCATCTTATCACTCAATGACTCAAATCAGCAATCTGTTAAAACAGCAGAAAACGTGTTACGTCATGACTGATTCCATCAAAACCTGTTTTCCAAACCACCTATCCCCCCCCCCCCCCCC
>MCJB01025988.1:60299-78823 GCA_002018475.1 Nicotiana obtusifolia
CCCCCCCCCCCCCACACACACACACAAAGTCTAATAGAGAAGTAGATAGGAGGGACAAGTTTGTGATGTTATAGAGAGCTGATACGAGGAGCATAATGTAAGCGGTGCATTCCATAAAAGCTTTTCCTTATATTCAAAACAAGATGCAGACATAAAAAATAAAATAAATGCAATTAAATTGAGCATATGATTAACCATCACTTAAACTTCTAATTTTGCCATCTCATTATCCTTTTCCCAGTTTTTACCCTCCGCATATGCTCATGGGATGGCTCAGGGTGAGAACAAGGTAAGGATTTACAGCAATAAGCATTTTACTTCGTCTGAGCCTAACACTGAATATACTAATAAAAACCATGCTCTCCTTGATAACAAATTGATGTTGCATATTGACTTACTCCAAATAAAGAAGCTCCAGCTCTGAATGTATCTCTGAAAGCAAGAGAAGCTAATGTTGTGTAACCACCAGCAGAACAACCAGTTATGCAAAGGCGCTTTTCATCAACCTTCCCCTCATCCACCTTATTAAACAAGTATCCTTGTTAAATCTCTAGCGTAAAGAAAAGAGAATAATTCCAAATAAGGTAGGGGATGCAGTTAATCCAACTTACCAAATATTTAGCACAAGAGCAACAATCATTGACGTCAACAATTCCCCACTTCCCCAGAAGGCGTTCTCGGTACGCCCTGCCATAACCTTGAATTGGAATTTGTGAAGACTTGACTATGTGATGTATAGAGAGGGACAAGTAAACTCTAAAAACCTAATGGAGTGTAATGTAGTAGAACTGAACAGACTGAAATATAGGATTATAAAGTTTATAGTAAATCAGATACAGTTCAATTTGAAAACCAATAAATTAAAGAAAAAAAATGTCTGAATCTAAGAAGTATGGAAGGTAGATGGAAAATAAATTGCTCAAACTCTGATAACATACCCGAACTTCCTCCATAATTAACATCCACGAATGCCCATCCTCGACTAGTCCAATATTGGATGCTAAGATTTAAGGTTCCATGTGCCTCATCGGTTGGCCCTCCTGTAACATACATGAGCAACAGTTCAAAATCAGTTAAGTTCGCACATACTCAGCATGAAAAAGAAGATTAGTGAAGCATGGTGAAAACAAGGCAATTGATAGTGTCGGAACAGGAAAATAGAAGTCTAACAGAATAATGTCATACCATGGGAATTTAGAATCTTATATTAGATTTTAACCTTTGCAAGTTGTTTTATTATGTTAGAAGTTGCAGCAAAAGTGAACCTTAAAATAGGGTTAAGTTTTACTGTTGCTGTTTTTCTTTTTTCTTTTTTCTTTATTTAAAAATAAACCATGGCTTAACTGAAGAGAATAGAGTTTTTCTAATTGTTTCCTCTCTTGGATACCCCCATATTTTACCTGTTTTACATCCAGATAGTTGTGTAGCTATATATATATATATATATACTTACACAGACACATGCGCACACAGTTATCTGGATAGCGCTGTATTTAACATAAACGTGCATGCTCGTGCTCAATGGTTGGTAGACTTGTGGAAAGGTCAGTGATTGGAATTTGTTCTTGTTATTACTGACAGAAAGCAGCTAAGAAGACGACAAATGCTTTGGCTATACAATAACTATTGAGAGCTCCAATCACTACTCTCATATTTTGACAATGTGAAACTGGACAACAGCACTGCCATGTAACAAGCTTTTTCTTCAGCAACTTAAATAGTTAAATTATACAATGCTTAGTATCTTAATTTTTCAACGCTTTAATCAATGTCATAGAAAACCAAATTAGTACTCAGTGCATAATGAAAATACAACTTTAAGAAAATACAAATTATTTACCATGGCTTTCCAGCAACAGTGGGGGCTTTTCGTCTTCACCGCCCTTATAATCTGGATTACAGGGAGGATAGAAATATGCATAGGCATTCTGACCAGCCACAACTGTTGGAAATTCAATAAGCTCGGGTAAGCTAAAATATGATATGTACTTGCCACCAGGGGCGGATCCACGTTCCGAGTACCGGGTGCTGAAGCACTCGTTAACCCCGACGCAGACTTTGTATAATTATATAGAAAATACAGGGAATACTGTTATAAAGAACTAGGATGCACCCATTAAACAAAAAATCTTGTGGGTGCTTTGGTTAAGAGGTGAGAATAGAGTACACAAATATGAAGTGGTCAAGGGATCGATTCTTGCATGAATCAATTTTTTTATATAGCCAGAGAGTGAGCACCCACGACCTTAAAATCCTGGATCCGCCACTGCTTGCCACTGTCTGAAGAAGACGACCACATGATACTGAAATCAACAACCTTTGACATATGATCATCTAGTATGACCTGTTGCAAAGCATGGAATTCATGAAGTCAAACTGTGAAAAATAATTATTTGAAAAGCCACCACTACAGAAAAGAACAAGACATAACCTTTGCTAAAGAAGTAGGAAGAACCGAAGATGCGCCCTCAATGTACAGGATCTGGCCACTTGCAAGCTAAACAACATTTTAAGCAGACTGTTACACTTTCTGAATGTTGCACCAATTACACAATTTCAACGATATAAGCTGCAACTTACAATATTTGCTATGTAAGTGAATGGAATATCAACTGAACAGAAAGAGTTCTTAGCTTGATTTATAATACCAAGATTTGACTTTCCATGTTGTCTGCAAGTCATAATGGATAAACCAATTTTATTAGAAGTGTCAATAGAACACTCCAAGAGAGGCTGGGAATATAATGAAAAAACTGGGATACTATTGAAATGGAGAGAGAGACCTGTAGCTGCAGGCAATAATGGTTGATTCGTCTTTTCCCTCAATGATGTCATAACATCGGTTTCCAAACACCCAAAAAGGCCTTGCGAACTCAGCATTCAAAGAATAAATCGCAAGGACCTTATTTTTATCTTCAATCTGATGTAGAAGCAATAAACAAAGATGAACTATCACCAATATTACAACGTGGAGATTTTGCAAAACTCTTAAGGTTTAATGTATTTACCCATTTGTATATGTTCCAAAACCCTGTATTCCTATCTGTTATGAAAAACAATTCGCCTGCAATAATCCGAGGGGGTTGCTTCAATATTCAACATCATAAGACTAGCAGTTATTCTGCTTTTAGAATGGGAGTAAACAGCAGAATACTGCTTAAAACTTATCCTGCCTTTGGACGACCACAGAGGCTCAGTTGGCGATTCCACGAGAGAAGGACAGGCACCAGCAACTACTACTCGCTTGTCGATGTCTCTGTATTTGGTTAATTCAACCAATTGTTAAACATTTACAGCAAAATTGGATCAATGTGCATGAAACAAAAGGGAAACCTTCATCTTTTTCAGTAAAATTTGAAGCGTCTTGCAGTGTGGACAACATCTAATAAAGAGAGAATGTAAGAAGACTTCTTTCTATTCAGTAGAGAGAATGTAAGAAGACTTACTCACCCGTTCTCAGATATATAACCGACCCAAAGCTCTGCTTTATCCCAATGCATGTTTGGGTGGTTCCATTCGATCCAGGCCAAACGTTCCCCTTTTGGGTCCACCCCCGGAAATGCATAGAAGTCATTCCCACTAATCAACACTTTTGGTTCTGAAATTCATGAATAAAAGCAGACACAGCAAATCAAGAATTCTCCATTTCAACATAAGATACCAATGTATTCTAAATACTTCTAAGCCTTTGCCATTTACATACCTTCGGTGGTGTTACCACTAAGGGAAACACTCACAATCTCTGTAGTAGGCTGTGCATCAACCCCACGATGATCTAATCATAGACAGGAAAGAACAAGAATATACAGTTACAACAAACAAGACTATAGAGAAAAAATCCTAATATAAAAACTATAACCACAAAACATATACTGATTAAAATTAAAGATATATGTACCTTCTCTTACAGCAATGTAACGATTTAAACGTCCATCAAAGACCCCATCAGCATACCTCACAACAGGTCCCCCATAATCTGGAGTTATTGGCACTGGACTCGAATCTATGATTAACAAACTATCAATTCAATCTGTCCCATGGCTACTACTTTTGTGAAAAATAAATAAACTTGCTACTTTTTATGTCCTATCTATATGACACTATTACTATTTGGAGAATTAAACTGGTTTGTTTTTATATTATACAATTTTTTAACATTTTCTAAGTAATTTAATCATAAAAGAATAGTGATTTATAGCACTCGCCATCACAAATCATTGGCATTATTTGATTCAACACAAGGTTTAAGAAAAAGAAAGAGTTTTCACACCATCAGCTAAGTATGCATAAAAAGTGCCTTTGCACCAAAAATGTTGTTTTATTGTACAGCAAGATGTGTTGATGAATGAAAATGTAAAAAAAACTAGTTTCGAAAGCATAGCAAGTTGACACATCTTTTTTGGAAAATGAAAAAATCTCAAACAAATTAGGAAATCTGGTTTATATTTCCAAATGATTGCAAAATAATCTGAACTGGAACCGAAAATTAGATGTTTCTCATACTACTAGCAATTAATAGCAAGAAGATTATTTTGCAGACCTGGAGAAGAGAGAAGGTGTTTGTACAATCTCTGATCATCAAAATTGGAGAAAACAAGTAAATCTCCAGAAACTCCAAAAGAGCCACCACCATATTCTTGAACAGTGGTCCGAACGTTGAAGTCTTTTGGTGTAATATCTTCACCTTCTTCTTTAACAAGCACTGCTCGTCCTGACTCCGCTGGGCGAGTTTCCAGCCACATTAAGTTGCCATTTGTGTCTACAGAGAAACCTTCTAGACGCTTCTCTGAATCCGAGACTATATCTGCTGTGATTGGTGACTTCCATGATCCATATGCTGCACTCATTTTCAGTACTCTTGAGTTAACTGTATCTGCTTTTTGCCTAAGGGCATCTCCGACCTATGCACTATTTTTTCCACTATTTTGGTACAAACACTAAAATGGTACAAATTAACTCCAATCCATTGCACCATTTTTTGCACCAAAAAAAAATATTACTTTTATATTCTTCTCTCTCTTATATTATATTTTTTTTATTTAATTTTATTTTATAATTTCAGAAAAAAATCCTTTCTTTTTTTTTTTCTTTTTACATATTCATTCCATATAATTCATAATCCTTTGTTATAAATCATTTAACATAAAATTATTTTATACCATAAAATTTTAAATAATATAGATTGTAAGCAAATATTATACGTTATATATATTAATGGATAATTCAAATAAAAGTCAAATCATTGATAAAATATAATTAAATAAATACTATTACATTAAGGTAGAATTTAGTTTAATTTCTACATAAATATTCAACTTCCATGATTAGTACGTTGCTCCCATAAATGCTCTACTAATGCATTACGAAGTGCAAAATGAGCATCTTTGTTTTTAATTTTTTTGTGTCGAGCTAAAAATTGTTCAAATCGATAATTTTCATCTACTACCATTTCTACTGTTGGAGTTGGACCTTCCCAAGCATCTTGAATTGGTGCATCAAGATCACGCTCATCCTCGATTATCATGTTGTGCAGTATAATAATGATGTTAATATATCATGTAGCACTTCTTTTCTCCAAAAACGTGAGGGCCCTGCAATAATTGCAAAACGAGCTTGCAAAACTCCGAATGCATGTTCAACATCTTTTCGACATGATTCGTGTTTCGTCGCGTAATATTTCTTCTTTTGAGATTGTGGCTCATGAATGGTTTGCACAATTGTAGACCATTTTGGATATATACTGTCAGCTAAATAATAACCCACATCATATTCGTTTCCTTGAATAACATAATGGGCGGGAGGAGTAATTCCTTTAGCAAGATTGGAAAACAGATGTGACGATTCTAAAACATTAATGTCATTATTGGTGTCGGGCATACCAAAATATGCATGCCATATCCAAAGGTCATAGTCAGCTACAGCTTCAAGAATTATTGTTGGGGATTCACTACGACCTGCATATTGTCCAGCCTATGCCGTTGGATAATTTTTTCATCTCCAATACGGCAGGAATCTAAAATTATAAATTAAAATTTATAATATGTTAAATTAAAAATATTATATAATAAAAAAATAATAATAAAATATTAATGAATAGTAATGATGTAGATGAATAGGTATATTAGGAATCTAAATGTAACAATTAAAATTTATAATATGTTAAATTAAAAGTGTTATATAATAATAAAATAATAATAATATATTGATGAATAGTAAAATGGTGCAATGAATAGTGTTGCACCAAATGGAGCTGTAAAATGGTGCAAAATATAGTGTAAGATTGGAGTTTCAATACACCATTTTTTGTATCAAAATAACATTTGGTGTAAAAAATGGTGCAAGGTTGGAGATGGTCTAAGGTTGTTCGGGATCAAGTAGAAGAAGAGTTTGAGAATCTGGCCAGTAGCTCACAAGTACTGTAGTAGTTAGAGCACAACAAATCTCAAGGTCAACGTGGCTTTGATATACAAGAGTTAGGCCCACAACCTTTTCAAATATCTTTTAATAATTCAGAGATCAGTTGTTTCTTGGCTTGAAACTCTTTTTCTAATAAATACTGCTACAAATGTTATTTTGATGAAGAGATCTATAAATAAAATATAAAAAATCATCAATGATAGTAAGATATCGTTTTCTCTTGGAGGTCTTGGTTCTATGCTCCATTAAATAACCTTGAAAACAGAACTTTTTCTTCATTGGCCAGTATTTTGTTTTGTACTTTTGTAGTGGTCAATTTCAATTGGTCTTGGTTTATTTCCATATAATAACCCTTCAAACGAGAATCTTTTTTCCCTGGCCAGTTTTTTGTTTTGTAGTGGTCAATTTCAACCTTCGAACAATGATTATGTCATTTTACCTTTTTTCAGTTAAATAACAGACTTTATTTGTTGAAAGATTAGAACTCGATTTATCAGAGTAAGCAAAAACTAAAAGAAAATATTGCAAACTTGTTTTTGAAACTTTCAAACAAACTCCATACATTTCTTTGCTACTTCTATGCATAATTTGAGTTCTTACTTGCTGCTTTTCATAACTAGAATATCGACAAAGAAAGCCTCAATAATCATCAACTATTGAAGCTGGAGACAGTAAACTTTCTGTAGACTTGTGTAACACATGAGGAAATTCAGACTTTTTCTCTTACATTGGGAGATCAGAGAATGGGAAGGAGGGAAATGAGAATTGCTCACACCTATTGTGTGGGAGACTTTGACAAAAACCACTATACTGTAAGTCTCGGTGATTTTACACCTACTTTGAGGAAGGACGGAGTAGATGCCAAAAATGAAGGACAAATAATTCACTTCCCAATCGCTTCACCGTGCAGGTTTTGTGGCTAAGACAAATTGAGGATTCAAAGGGAGAAAGTAGCAGAAATAGAGGCCCTTAACTATCGTCACTTCAGCTGCTCAATCAGTTCCAGCAGAGCACTGCATTCCAGCTCAAGTGCACAAGCCTATCTCATTCAAAGCATCATCTCCACCATTCATATCCAACAGAAACCAAAGCATCATATACAGATAAATTGAAAAACCTCTGCATTGTAACTTTCTCATGCTTATTGATAATGATAACTTGTAGCGTGAGCAAGCATCATAACTATGAATTGCTTGGACTTTCAGACATTGAATGTATCTGGTTATCCTTGAAGTTGACCTGACTAGTATTCAACTCTCTATGAGGAAAGTGATGCGCAGCGATGGATGCCTGTAAAAGAGTTAGTTTTGGCATCCAATCAAGTAGAATGTCATGATTCAATATAAAGCACAGCTGAAAGGGAACGGATTAAATAGGTATAAAATCTTACTTTTTTTCAATCAACAGTCATGGAAGAGAGAGATTAGGATCTTCTTCATCTGAGTCAAACTCAACCTGGAAACAAGTAAACAGTGCAACCCAAATTAGTTTTACGTGGACCTTATCAAACCTTCATTCAACTTAAAGCCATATTACTTGAATAAAGAGAATTGATAAAACACCAATCAAAGTGATAAACTTCTAGTTATAATTTAGCAGTATGAGAAACAATGTTGCTTCGCTTTATGAAATGAGAAAAAGTTCATCACAGTTTCGTGCTTCAAATGAAAAACTCACATTTTCATCCTTATACCACTTCCCATGGCCATCGCGCTTCCAGCCAGCAGATGTGAACTTAAGCTCCTTCTCTTGTCGTTCCCGGTCGTGTGCATGAGGCATGATAATTTGATTTGTTGTGACTCCTATTTGAACAGATTGACTATTCCTTTTATTAGTTAGGCAACTTGTACTGTCACCCTTGTTGCATTTGATCTCATCCACTCGAGAAGCAGCACTTTGCTCCAACTTTTGATGAAATATGTCAGAAGCAGCTTTCTTTGTGCGGTCAATTAATGGTTTGCTTGCTGATCTACACAATTGGCTGGATGTCAAGGCGCTCGAGGTGGCAGTACCGCATTCTGACAAGGCTATTCTCTTGCTTATCTCATCTTGCCTACCTAATTCTATTTCCTTAAGTCTTGACTCTGCTGCTTGATGGCGAGACCCTTTCATATGTGCCTACAAATGTTCTCTATAATCATGTAATTATCACATAAGAAGATGGTATGAGAACTAGCATAACAAAAGTCGAGTATTATAACATAAGAAATGTCCTAATACACCTTCAAATGCGTTTATAGATGCATACACATTCATCCACGTACTTAAAATTCGTAAATATGCATGCCAGTATGTCTGTAGAGTTTGTGCTCAATTAATCAAAGAACTTCACCAATTGGCAATATTGGGTCCAAGGAAGTAGAGGTCCTTCATCAACTGCAAACAGTCCAATCTGAACCGAACCTTCCGCTCTTCCTTCTTTGCTGGCGAGCAGGAAGCACCTCAGTGATGTGCATCACATGACTAAGTCAATCATACTTTACCTCTCTTCCATGTCTCACTTGGACCAATTAAAACTATTTTGTCCAAAGAAGTAAAGCTCCTTCTGATAATGAGGAATTATCACAGAAGATGGTAGGAGAACTAGCAATCCCCCTGAGAATTTTCCTAATACATCTATCAATGCATGCATGATAAAATACATGCTGCATCCACCCGTTAAAAAGTTGTAATATGCATGTACAGTATGTCGGTACGGTTAGTCTACCAATTAATCACAGAACTTCAGCAAATAAAAATAGCTGGTCCAATAATTGTTCTGCTGGTGCAAAATGCTTTTCCTTTAATTAATATTTTTTGGTTTGGGTGGAGGTGTTATCCGCTCATACATACTCTTCTACCATTGACAATTATATGAAAAGGATTTTGACATGCTAGCAATCAAGCGTTTTCCGGATGTATCAATCAATCAAATTCTAAATTACTTGGAGTCGGCTGTGTGAATCCGCTGTAACTAGTCTACTTTATTTTGACCTATTTCCTTCCAATACTAAATAATATCTCTTCTAAGACAATTACTGGTCTTCAACTTAAGATTTCTCTAAAATTGACATATAAGTCTTTGACCAGAATAAAAAGGCTCCTCACAGGATCTAATGTAACTATGTAAGTGTAATAACACTAACTAAGCAATGATTCCAACTAGACGGTATCGCCTGAATGGATCATTTGCTTCCATTGTGTTATATTCTTAGCTAAGCAAACATTTGTTTCGAGAGATTGCTAGTCTTTGAAGTAACTCCTCTCCATGTAATATTATATTCAAGCATTGCTTTGTCGCACCTATGAATTGGTACGTATTGAGGTCAACGAAGGACGTTGCATAACAATCTCAAGCAACATTTTCTCATTTAGCTTTTGTGTGCTATTTGCACTCATAAGTGATCATTTCTAATCATGTCCAATCTAAAATCATCCATTTTTAATATCTCCACTCTTGTGAAATTCATATTGTGAATATGTTGGGTCTTCTAGACCAAACATTCATTCTCATACAACATTGTTAGTCTCACAACTATTCTATAGGATTTCTGTTCACAATTCTCAGTTAGCCACTTCAATCTACTCGTGAACCTGGATCATGTTGAAACCTCCAATTATTCTTCCTATAGAGATGCTATACAGGAATAGTCAACTCCAAAACTTTTGAAGCTAACTTCGCTATTCCGTCAATGATAGACTTTAAAACTTGCCTTACTATTTAGGGGCTTAGTCTTTTACTTAAATTCGTTGTCAAGCTGAATGACATGTTGAGATTATGTTGTTCATTGGGAATTGAAGATGGAAGAATCATGAAGCAACATTTTCAAGATCAAATTTTTAGTTTTAAAGGATATGACACTCAAATAACCAAAAAAAAATATATAAAAAGGGATCAAAGGAGCAAAATTAGGGCTTTGTTTTTAGTATGTACGTACAGAGAGCATGAGAGGGGTATCGAGGACGGGACTGTGAGGGCAAACAAGACAGGCGAATTTGCCGCTATACAGCTTCTTATAAGCTGAAGAATTGATGTTGTCCGCCATTAATTCATCGATTCTTCTCTTCCTGTACTGCGCTTCCTTCGCCCAGCTATCTCCTCCGAACACACTCATACTTTCCTTATACTTTCGTCTCCTCTCTACTTCGCTGGGATCAGTTAATTGCTTGGGAACAACTTTTTTAGCCGGAATATGTCAACGGCAAATATTCGCCGGTGCCGGAATCGAATCGCCGGTGGGATCGAATTTGAATCGGTAAAGGGCCCGAATATACCCTTATTGCTTTCGAAAATGGTGCAAGAATACCCTCGTTATACTACTGGGTTCCGTCATACTTTGGAACAAAAATAACCTGGATAGGCTGTCACGTGGCAGCATCATATTAAATCGACCCATTTTTTTTTTATCCGATCCGTTTAAAAAAACCCACCATCCCACCTGTTTAATTTTCACCCCACTTAAAAATACAATCTAACGAAAATAAGCCCTCAATTCTCACTATCACTCGTTAAATGGCAAAAGAACTCTGCATAGCCTTCTATACAACCAAGGTAAAAGATTTTGTTGATTAAATCTTTGTTTAAGTTTATTTAGAAACAGAATTTCAGCAGCGTAGACAAATTCAGGAACTGTGGATTTCAGCTTATTCTGCTGCAGGTGCCGCTGTCGGAACAGATTAACACAATCAGTCAACCAAGCAAGGATTCAAAACGAAGTAGGTTTTGTTAGGATATACTATTAACCATGCGGTTTAATAATAGTATTATGTTTTATTTTTATTTTTTTTGAAATAATTATTTATTTATTTATTCAATTCAATGAAGTCTTAATTTAAATAGATCAATTGTTCATATGTGTGTCCTTTACTTATATAGTAGACGATTTAGTGTATGGAGCTTTAGCTCATGCGCGGAAGATTAAATTATCGGTTCTTATAAGTTATAAAGTTAATGTTCACAATCAAAGATGAAACTGGGCAAAGTATCTTGATGATTGTAGCATAAGATTAAATTATAATCTATCTTGATTGTGGGAATGGTTCAGTTCCAACTTCTTATGCTAGTACATTTTTGTGTATTGAACGAATCAAGTAGAGATAAGTGTTTTTGTGCTGAATATATAAAACTACCTCTCTAGCTCATTGAATGTTCTTATACTCTTAATCTTGATATGATTGTTATGATCAATGTGCTTCGTTCATTATTTTGATTTATTAAAAGGTACGACTCAACTGCGAGTTAATGTATTCCTGGTAAATTGGACAATGGCAAATTATATTTGTGAAATAACAATTAGTTGATAGAATCCGTGTCTTGACCATTGAGATTGATGATACCCCTTTATGGATGCTTGAAAGTTTTCATGTGAAAACCCTGCAGGTGGATTTTGTATCTGTCACATGAAATAAGTTAAGCGGAAGTATAAAGGATTAAATTAGTCGATGAATTAAATTGTCAGTAATTTAATTTATTTGATTGGTATCTGTAATCTTAACACGGGGAGTTAAATAAGTTTTTAATGAATGATTTCGAAATTAAACAGAGGAGTGCAATTACAGTTTTCTAGTGGAATGAATTGTAATTTATTGTGGTAGGATTAATTCATTCATATTCCGAATTAATAACATAATAGGAAGCCTCGCTATTAAATCTGTGGTCCCTGCTGTGCCTGAATATTCTAGAACAAGAAAATTAAAAAGGAAAAATAGTGTCCTTGGTGGGTTAGGAGANGGAAATGGTCAGATCAATGTTGAGTTATTCCGATCTGCCCTCATCCTTTTGGGGATATGCTTTAGAAACAGCTAATTACATTCTGAATTTGGTTCCTTCCAAGTCAGTACCTTTAACTCCAACAGAATTGTGGACTGGGCACAAACCTAGTCTGCAGCATATTCGAGTTTGGGGTTGTCCAGCACATGTGTTGAAAGGGAAAACAGATAAATTGGAATCGAGGACAGAGGTGTGCGTTTTTATTGGATATCCAAAAGGAACAAAGGGAGGTTTATTTTATTGTCCAAAAGAAAAGAAGGTAATTGTTACAACAAATGCCAAATTTCTGGAAGAGGATTATTTAATAAACTATGTTCCTAGAAGCAAACTTGTTTTCCAGGAATTGAGCAAAGAAATAACAAAAGATCCATCTCCAAAACACATCCCGGCAACCAGTATTGATTTACCATTGCGTTCTCGTAGTGGGAGGAATGTCAATAGGCAAGAGGACGCACAAGAGGCATTGCCCGACATCTCGCTGCCCCAAAGCAGTGGGAGTAATGTTGAGCAACCTGAAATTGTGCAACCTGCAATTGAAGAACAAGCTCATGAAATCCTGGCACCACAAGGTGAGGAGACTAACGTTGAGCACCCAGTTCTTCATGATAATGTTGTGGACGAAAATGCACCTGTAAAGTCTCGTCGTAGTGGGAGAATTATTAGAAAACCTTATCGGTATGTACTCTTGGGAGAATCTTACGATAGGATCCCTGAAGAGACTAATACAGAACCTTTAAATTACGACGAAGCACTACAGGATATAGATGCTGAAAAATGGATTGCTGCTATGAAATATGAAATGGAGTCTATGTACTCCAATAAAGTCTGGGATCTTGTGGAACCACCTGCGGGAGTCAAACCTATTGGATGTAGATGGATCTATAAGAAAAAGAGAGGAGTGGATGGAAAAGTGCAAACTTTTAAAGCAAGGCTTGTTGCGAAAGGGTTTACTCAGAAAGAAGGGATCGATTATGAGGAAACTTTTTCACCGGTAGCCATGCTTAAATCAATTATAATCCTCTTATCTATTGCTGCTCATTATGATTATGAGATCTGGAAAATGGATGTCAAGACGGCTTTCTTTAATGGAAGTCTTAATGAGTGCATTTATATGGCACAACCAGGCGGTTTCAAGAAAAGCGGTGATGAGCATATGCTGTGTAAGTTGAACAAATCCATTTATGGATTGAAACAGGCATCTAGGGCATGGAACACTTGTTTTGACAAGTCGATTAAGACTTTCGGTTTTGATCAATGTGAAAACGAGTCTTGTGTCTATAAAAAATGGGATGGAGAAAAAGTAGCATTTTTGTTACTGTATGTAGACGATATCTTGCTCATAGGAAATAATGTGGGCATGTTGATTTCAGTCAAGGAGTGGTTGTCCTCACATTTTGATATGAAGGACTTGGGAGAAGCAGCTCATATCCTTGGGATCAAGCTCACGCGAGATCGCAAGCAAAGGATATTAGGCTTGTCTCAAGCACTTTATATTGATACTATCCTCACCAAATTTAGCTTGCAAGATTCCAAAAAAGGATTCCTTCCTTTTAGGCATGGAATCTCTCTGTCTAAGGATCAATCTCCCAATGCGGCTGATGAGATAGAGAAGATGAAGGTGGTCCCTTATGCTTCTGCTGTAGGGAGTCATATGTATGCAATGCTATGTACTAGACCTGACATTTGCTTTGCTGTTGGCATAGTTAGCAGATTTCAGTCTAATCCTGGGAAAGAACACTGGACTGCCGTTAAGCATATAATCAAGTACCTGAAAAGGACTAGGGATTATATGTTGGTTTTTCACTCAAGCGATCTTGTACCCATTGGGTATACAGACTCAGATTTCCAGTCAGATAGAGATTTTAGAAAATCTACCTCAGGACATGATTAGTCGATGAATTAAATTGTCAGTAATTTAATTTATTTGATTGGTATCTGTAATCTTAACACGGGGAGTTAAATAAGTTTTTAATGAATGATTTCGAAATTAAACAGAGGAGTGCAATTACAGTTTTCTAGTGGAATGAATTGTAATTTATTGTGGTAGGATTAATTCATTCATATTCCGAATTAATAACATAATAGGAAGCCTCGCTATTAAATCTGTGGTCCCTGCTGTGCCTGAATATTCTAGAACAAGAAAATTAAAAGGAAAAATAATATCTTTGGTGGGTTAGGAGACTGCTACACGTTTTTGGTGGGTAGTAGACTCCTATACGTTTTTTGCTAGGTTTAACCTAAAAAACGTGGGTATGTAAAGAAAGCAATAAAAACCCTAAGGGGATTATTCTTTGGCCGAAAATTTGCAACCCTAAGGAGTATTATTCTTGAGCCGAAATACTTGCCACTCAAGTATTACATTCATAGAGCTTCAGGATACACAGCAGAAGATCGTAGACCTGGAGAGCGCGAACGCTATTGAAGATTTGTGCAACATCTTCAAAAGGTTAGTGTTACTATCTCGTAATTGATTATATTCATCTAGTTTACATGTAAGAATATGATCTTGGGTGCTTGCTTCCGCTACGTTTATATACCTATTTTATATCAATTGGCATCAAGAGCCGTCTTACATCTAACTAGATAATGTAATACTTCATGAAAAGAAACCCTAGAATTGGTATTGTTTTTTAATGCATGTTTGTCATGTTAGAAACAATGATGTTTTATGAAAAACGAGATTGATTGTGTTGTTTATGATTTCTGGAATCAAGACTATTGTTAGAATCAGTATAAATAACATGTTACTTCATGAAACAGAAACCCTAGAATTGGTGTTGTTTTTGAATGCATGTTTGTCATGTTAGAAACAATAATGTTTTATGAAAAAGCGAAATTGATTATGCAATTTATGAATTCTGGAATCACGGATATTATTAGAATCAGTATAAATAATATGTGATATGATTGTATCTGATTTTATTTTGAAACCCTAAAACGACAAAATCGATTTTACCGAATGGTCATAGTTTTGGAATTCTGAATTTTTTGACAAACTCCGATTGACCTGAAATTTGGTAGGTTCATCGGAAACGGTCCAATGAATAATACACACTGCTTTGCAGTGATCAAGGGCCTTTTTTGGCCATTCGGGGTCGTTTAGATGGGTTTTTGGGCGTTTTTCTGTTTTCAGAAAAAATTTTGTTAACAAAAAATTTCTATTTTAACAAATAATGGTATTAGGGTTCATTCTCTATGGTCTCCATTGTATATAGCAATAATATAATGAGTTTATGTGTTGACATAGGTCTTCCTGCCTATTGGATAGATTCATTGTGGTTAATTACTGTGTTGTAATCCCTAGTTAATTGATAACTTGTCTTGACTCTCCATCTGAGTTACACGTTGGTTCAATGGAACTAGGGATAATTTAATGTGATATCTACCTAATATAAATTATCAGTTTACTCTCCATCTGAGTTGGTTCTGATTTTTATGGGGTAATATATCCGGCATGACTCATATATTTTGCATGAATAGTTAAGTTTCCTTATTGAATCTAATTGTTCAGTAAGCATGATTTTATGTGTGATGTGTGGTTTGAATTTTATTATTCTTTCAGCATATCTAATGATCTATTTGATGTTTATATCTCCCAGATTAATCATGTCTTCTTTCAACCCACTTACCGTTATTCTGAACCAAAACAAGTTAGAGGGTCCGAATTATGTTGACTGGAAATGAAACTTGGATATTTTCCTAACTGCTGAAGGTTACAAATTTGTGCTGATTGATGAGTGCCCAAAAAAACCTGGAGAGGATGCTTCGGAAGATCAGATTAAGGCCTATGATAAATGGGTTAAGGCTGATGAGATGGCGCGATGTTACATTCTTGCCTCCATGGCGAATGTTTTGCAATATCAACATCAGTCAATGGGGTCTGTGCACGATATGCTTGAAAATCTCAAAGAGATGTTCGGAGAGCAAAATCGTGCGGCTAAGCAGACAGCCATGAAAGCATTTTTAAACACTAAGATGGCTGAAGGATCTTCGGTTAGGAAGCATGTACTTGACATGATAAGTCTTCTGAACGAACTCGAGGTACTTGGAGCTGTGATTGATAAGGAATCTCAAGTTGAGATGGTCCTGCAGACTCTGCCTGACAGTTTTCAGCAATTTCGCTTGAACTACAATATGAACAAAATGGATTTGTCACTGGCGAAATTGTTGAATGAGCTGCAGGCGGCAGAGTCCATTATCAAGCAACAAGCCCCTACTATGGCAATGACTGTTGAGAAAGGTTCAGTTTCTAAGCCGAAAGGCGGACAGAAAAAGAAAAAGGCTCGGAAGGTTGTGGCACC
This sequence comes from Nicotiana obtusifolia, assembly GCA_002018475.1. NCBI lineage: Eukaryota > Viridiplantae > Streptophyta > Magnoliopsida > Solanales > Solanaceae > Nicotiana > Nicotiana obtusifolia. Next base: position 76,767 of record MCJB01025988.1, read on the forward strand.
CGTAGGTGCTGCTGGTGGTGTAAGCAAGCCTAAGGGCAAGTGTTTTCACTGCAAGCAGCCTGGGCACCACAAGAAACAATGTCCCACCTATCTGGCCAAGATGAATAAGCAAGGTAATTCATATTTAAATGTCGTTGAAACTTGTTTAGCGGCTGTTTCTACCATGTCATGGTATGTAGATTCGGGAGCCACTAATCATATCTGCACTTCTTTGCAGGGGTTTCAAGAAACGCGGCGGCTAAGTGAGAATGAAGTTTTCGTTTTTCAAGCCAATGGCGAACCAGCACCAGCTTTAGCATTAGGATATATTAGAGTTGAGTTTAGTAGTGATAGAGTTTTAAATTTAAAAGACGTTTTATATGTACCTTCCATTAGAAGGAATTTGCTTTCAGTTTCGAGATTAATGGATGCTAGTTATAATTTTTTTTTTATTAATAACTCTGCTATTATTAAGTATAATAGACTGTTTATCTACACTGCTGCCAGAGTACATGATCTATTTATACTTAATATTTCTCCTGATATGCTACAACCAAAAGAGCTAAATAACGTTGACCTGTCACGTAAAAGAAAGCGTATTTCTGAATTGAGTCAAACTTATTTATGGCATTTACATCTAGGTCATATAAATCTAAATAGGATCTCAAGGTTGGTTTCTGATGGACCCCTGAGTTCATTGAAAGTGGAGGCACTACCAACATGCGAATCCTGTTTAGAAGGAAAAATGACCAAGAGACCCTTCCCTTCAAAAGGAAATAGAGCCAGTGATAAGTTAGAATTAATCCATTCCGATTTATGTGGACCTATGAATATACAAGCAAGAGGTGGTTTTGAGTATTTTGTGACTTTCACAGATGACTACTCTAAATACGGATATATTTATTTGTTGCGCCGTAAGTCTGAGTGCTTTGAGAAATTCAAAGAATTTAAGACAGAAACGGAGAAACGACATGATAAACATATCAAATCATTGCAATCTGATCACGGTGGTGAATACCTTTCTGCAGAATTCATTAGATACTTATCAGATTGTGAAATAACGTCACAATTATCTGCTCCAGGAACACCACAACAAAATGGTGTAGCAGAAAGAAGAAACAGAACCCTTATGGAAATGGTCAGATCAATATTGAGTTATTCCGATCTGCCCTCATCCTTTTGGGGATATGCTTTAGAAACAGCTAATTACATTCTGAATTTGGTTGCTTCTAAGTCAGTACCTTTAACTCCAACAGAATTGTGGACTGGGCACAAACCTAGTCTGCGGCATATGCGAGTTTGGGGTTGTCCAGCACATGTGTTGAAAGGGAAAACAGATAAATTTGAATCAAGGACAGAGGTTTGCGTTTTTATTGGATATCCAAAAGGAACAAAGGGAGGTTTATTTTATTGTCCAAAAGAAAAGAAGGTAATTGTTACGACAAATGCCAAATTTCTAGAAGAGGATTATTTAATAAACCATGTTCCTAGAAGCAAACTTGTTTTGTAGGAATTGAGCAAAGAAATAACAAAGGATCCATCTCCAAAACACATCCCAGCAGCCAATATTGATTTACCACTGCGTTCTCGTAGTGGGAGGAATGTCAATAGGCAAGAGGACGCACAAGAGGCATTGCCCGACATCTCGCTGCCCCAAAGCAGTGGGAGTAATGTTGAGCAACCTGCAATTGTGCAACCTGCAATTGAAGAACAAGCTCATGAAATCCTAGCACCACAGGGTGAGGAGACTAACGTTGAGCACCCAGTTCTTCAAGATAATGTCGTGGACGAAAATGCACCTGTAGTGTCTCGTCGTAGTGGGAGAATTATTAGAAAACCTTCTCGGTATGTACTCTTGGGAGAATCTTACGATAGGATCCCTGAAGAGATTAATACAGAACCTCTAAATTACTACGAAGCACTACAGGATATAGATGCTGAAAAATGGATTACTGCTATGAAATCTGAAATGGAGTCTATGTACTCCAATAAAGTCTGGGATCTTGTGGAATCACCTGCGGGAGTCAAGCCTATTGGCTGTAGATGGATCTATAAGAAAAAGAGAGGAGTAGATGGAA